>CANSZD010000751.1:275000-355605 GCA_947648045.1 Beta corolliflora
CGAGGAAGTAAAAAAAGTGTACATGGTTGTTTAGTTGTGGAGAAATGATATAGACACAAGTTTTCTAAAAAGATGGTGTTAGAGTATGAGTTGTGGAGAAATGAACCAACTAGTGTGGAAGAAAGACGCGACATTTCTTACGCGAAATGGGTTTTGATGAGCCTTGTTCTTCGTTTGATCGTAACGAAGTTCCTACGAAAATGGTGTTGAAAAGAAGAATGGAACAAGATGAAGCTGTTTTAAGTTCATGTTCTTCATCTTCCTTTGATTGCGAAAGCAAATGCAATGGGAATTCCGCGGATGAATATGATGAATATGATGATGATGATTTATTTAGGCAAAATCTAGTTGTTTGTGACGATGATGAGCCATCAACATCGAAGATTTATATGTCACTAAACAAGAGAATTAGGCATTGGTGGAAGGAAATGATGATGAAGACTAAATGCAAAGAGGATAATGAGGACTTTAATGAGTTTGAGGAGAGTAGAGTGAAAGTTCAAGTGAGTAAAAAAAGTTTAAGGAACTTAGCGCGGTGTTTGTAGCACAAGAAATTCAAGCTCATGATGGGATTATTTGGACAATGAAATTTAGTCCTGATGGTACGTATCTAGCCACTGGTGGTGAAGATGGAGTGGTACGCGTTTGGCGTATTATGTCTGTTGATTCTTACCTCAAGAGCTTTTCAGATGATGCGATTCAAGGGTAAAAGAAAGTGAACAATGTACCAGTTTTGGTTCCTGATAAAATGTTCAAGATTGAAGAGATGCCTGTACAAGAATTTTATGGTCATGATGCAGATGTCTTAGACCTTGCTTGGTCCAATGACTCTAATGTAAGTTTATAGCTATTTTTTTTCTTTCTATCTTTGCCTTAGTATATAGAAGTATTTGATGTTAATAATGAGTGCAACTTTTGTGTGTGTTTCAGTTGCTTCTTTCGTCATCCATGGATAAAACTGTTCGATTATGGCAACTTGGATCCAATACATGTCTCAATACTTTCTATCATACTGATTATGGTGAGTATGTATGGAATCTTTAAAATTAGAGTTTCATGTGTCTATATTATCATAAAGTCTATGTTATACTTGGACTCTTCATATTACTTCAAGTGTATGTATGAAATTCAAATAGCCAACTTGGACACTGTACATATACTCTATGTTCAAACACTAGTACGCAAGTTTGTATATATACTGAAGTTCGTGTTTTGTGTTGTATAAGTGACGTGTGTCCAATTCAATCCGGTGTACAATCATTGCTTTATTAGTGGTTCAATTGATGGGAAAGTTCGTATATGGGGGAGTGTCAAAGAGGCGCGTTCTTGACTGGACAGATATCAGAGATGCAGTCACTGCTGTATGTTACCAGCCTGATGGACAAGTATGTTTCAATTATCCTAGCTTACAAATTGTGTAATCTTTCCTAACATTTCAGTTTTTCTAAAGCATTAATCCTTTAAGTTTACCATCTTAACAATCTTATTTTTTTGTTCATATAGGGGTTTGTAGTGGGATCTCTAAGTGGTAGCTGCCATTTCTATGAGATAAATGGTACATATTCTTCCCCCACCTGAAATATGATTGATTTTAGTTGCTTTCTTTTGAGTATTGCTTCATCTTAATTGTCCACCATATCTGAGATTTTGTTGGTTGATAATTCAGGGGAATTTTTCGAGCTCAGTGCAAATATTCTACTTAGCAGCAAAAGATCATCTATCAATAGGATTACAGGATTACAGGTTGGGCTCTAAACATGTTTATCATTCAGCTACTAATAAACTTAAGTGATTTTGTCAAAATTGTTCTAAGGAATTTGCTACTTTTCTCGCTTACAGTTTTCACCAGAAGATGCTCATAGAGTTATGGTCACATCAGAAGATTCTAAGGTCCGGATACTTGATAAGATGGATGTTGTCTATAAATTCCGAGGTAAGGAATATTATGACAGTTCTAATCAGCAAAAATGAAACGCGATTTCAATTAATAAAGTCTAGAAATTGCATTTAACAAGCACATAAAAGAAGCTAGATCTGATCTGGTGAAAATCAATTATAATTAGTATAGATAGTTCTCTGATCAGCTGAAGAGAATAAACTTGCTGATTCTTTGTTCCTTTTCAAATTTAACAGCAGGTTCAGTAAGTCAAATGTCAGCTTCATTTACAACAAATGGAAGACATATAGTATCAATTGGACAGGCTGATTCACATGTATATATATGGAATCATGAAAATCCAATCGAGTTATCAACGAGACATACGGAAGTCTACTCGTTCGTGCGAGCACTTTTTCTCAGAAGGGGTGTCTGTTGCAGTACCTTGGTGTGGTAGCCAAACACTGTCAAAGGATTCTGATAGTGGGAGTACTGAGTATGAAGGTGCCTGTGCAGCTCGGGATCCCTATCAGTTCTCCCTGACTAACGTGTTCTCGTCTAAGAGCTCTGCAATATGGCCTGAGGATATGCTTCCTGTCTTCACTCAACCTGAGCCTGAGGACCATTGTAGTCAAACGCGCAACAAGGTTGCTCATTCTCCGGCATGGGGGCTTGTTATAGTCACAGCTAATTGGGATGGAATCATCAGAACATTCCACAATTATGGTCTTCCCCTTAAAGTTTAGAGTCTTGAAAGGTCACAAATTCTTGCATCAAATGGTTTGATCAGTTAGACCCGTATTAGTTAAAATTCAAACAGAAGTACACAATTTAAGCTAGAAATTAGTGGTATGATTGTATGAATGGGTTAGACATATTCATAGGATACAGGTTGAAAAATGTTATGCAACCGTCTTAAAATCATGGTAGTTTGTATGTGTATTCTTATGTAAAGCGTACATATCTTTTTGCAAATATGGCCTAGTCACTTCTTGCTTGTTCATTAATGTTTCAGAGGCTAGCATAATGCAGTGGTTGCAGATTTAGTTTCTCAGCTCTTTGGTTAATTGATTGTGCATTTGTAAGTAGTTCAACTACTTGTATATGAAAGTTTAATGTGGATGTTGTACACACAGAAGGGAAATTTTGTTGAGTGTTGCTTTGCTGCTTCCTTTAATATTTTTCAATTGTTTTGTTTGTACAAAGTGTAAGCTAAAAGTCGACTCTATACTAGTTGTTCTGCCATGTGAAATTTTCGTTTGACGATAGCCTTATTCTTAGTATTTTTTAAAAGTTCTAATCTCTATTGACTTCAAATTACAACAAATATTTATGAACCAAAATAGTCATTCATTGCCATGTGTGATTCTACACACATACAAAAGAAAGTAGTGAAAATATGGTTAGATTATACTAACTAGGGGGAACAAACCCTACACGAGTACAAGGAGGGTCACCTAAATTCTACTTCTATCCATTAATGAGGAAGAAAGAACAACAGAGGGAAAAAAACATTTTGACATTTTTAGTGAAGGTATTTATTTCACTACCTCTCATTTGTATATCTCTACTTCTCCCGAATTCCATAAAACTGGTCATCTAGGATTATAAATATGATCTCAATGTTAACCATCATAGTTGGTAAAGCCTTACAGGGTTATACCGATGGCTAGGGGTGCTAATCGAGCAAGTCGATCACGAGCGAGTGTTGCTCGACTCATGCTCGCTAAGTTTCGAGTCGAGTTGCTCACGAGCAGCTCGTTTATAGTTTCGGTTCACCTTGAGTTTTATACATTAGATTATTATATCTTATTTTCTTTATAATTTTTTTTCCTTTTATACTAGATCAATATATTTTTATTGAGTGTTAATGTATTTCTTTATTTCAAAGAGAAATTAATTGAGAACAATTGAGTTGCGTGCAAGGTTATCGAGTTTCGAGCTCAATCGAGTGAGCTTCGAGCTAACTCAAGTCGAGCTTTGACCGAGTCGAGTTCGAGGCTCGGAGTTGCTCAACTCGATTAGCACCCCTACCGATGGCTAATTAATATCAAATCCCGTTCACTTTATTGCCATGTGTGACTTTCTACTAAAAAAAATTTTTTTACTCACACAAAAAAAAAGCTAGTGCAAATATGGTGGGTCGGATTTGATCAACCAAATAAGATAGGTGGTAGGGGAAGGTGTATTTGGGAGAAAGATGTGGGTTTTTTTTATATATTAATACCTTAAAAAAAAAAAAAATGTCGCTTTTTGATCTAGGGTTTGATATGGCAAAGTACTTCTACATACCTTCGGAAAAAGAGAGTTCAAGATAACTTATTTCCGTGGGATGATAACAAAGCTAATCTTATATCTTGGAATTTAGGAGCTAAATTTTAGTAATCCCTGTCGGATTAGGAAAGGGGGATATTTAGAAAGTAGGAAAGATTATCTTTTTATAAGAGGATAATAGTAAAGTTTTTTTTTTAATGAGAAGATAATAACAAAGTTTAGAGCAATAAAAGAGGCGATTAAATTTCAGCCGACTCAAAGTGGCTATATAAACGGACTTAGTGCTAGGGTTTCATCTAACCTAAGAGTTTTCCATTCAATTTCTAGAATTTTAAACTTTCTCTATGCACTTTGCAGTAAGTTTCAAAAGAGAAAAAGTTCTTGGCAGTAAATTTCTTCGTCCAAAAAGGTAGAATGTTTCTGTTTTACGTGTTTCGTTTCTAACATATGCATAATTATGATTTACTATATTGTCAAATTAGAAAGTTGACCTAACCGAGAATCGCCGAACAAACCGAAATAAGGGTCCGGTGAAGTTACCGTTAACTAAATGGGTCCATGAAACTAAACGGGTAGGTTCGTTGAAAATTTTAACTAAAATAACCTGCCAACCGTTTAAGTTAATTGTAAAGTCGACTCTTAAGAGAGAGAGTGTGAGAAAGAGAAAGTAAGAAAAACTATAAATTAGCGGTTAGCTTAATTCATATAATTGAAAATAAGTCATTGTTCTTTAACTAAGAAATAGAAGAAGAGACATGGAGAATATAAAAAGGACTAATAAATTATTGATAAAATTTATTGAGTAATGTCCCCAATTAATTACATATTTTTTTCTTACATAATTCTCACCTGAGAACTTGCCCACCTATTCTTGAACCTGAAGAAATTTTTAAAAAGTAGGTTAAACGTGGGTTCGGTGTCGTTTATAAACGGTTGGTCGGTTTAATTTACTGTTTAGTAACGGGTCGGTCGGTTTGGGGTGTTGACCGTTTATGTAAACAGGCTGAATTTGACCGACACCCGTACCCTAGTCAAAATACATTGAATCTAAGAAAGCATGAATTTTTTAATAAACTATTATATTGATTAATTGGCTTATGGTTAATCTCTTTGATTGCATGCTAAAGCGTTTGATTATGAATTTTCTTTAGTTTAAGAATATTTTTATTGCTTACAGGGAGGTGTTTTAGTAGGGGTAGGGTTATCCGACGATCGAATTAGTAGAGCATGGCAGAATTTTATTATTTAAATATATTAATTTGTGTTGTGAATAACGTAGTTATCCTAGTTGATTTTACTAGGAGATCATATGATTAAAGTTAATAAGTCTCCTAATCCTATCTTATTTCCTAATAGTAGCTAGACTTTTATTATCATAATATGGTATTCTATCAGTGTATAAATTGTTAAATATGAAGAAATAAAAGAAGATAATGTAGTTAATTTGATCACTTGATATTCTATCAACTAGGATAAGTACGTTTACCGTATAATATGTTTTAAATATGCTTATTTTTTGGAAAAGTGTAAAATTGTAGTTTTAATTTGATACATGGTACAATAGTTTTATTTCCTTTAGTTTGGAGTATTAGCTTTGGTGTAATAACAAAGCAATAAAAAAAGAAAAATAATAGTATATCAACACACAAATTTATGTGGTTAAGAGAACGCATCTTATTAGGATTTTGAGAAAATTTGTACTTTTCTTTTTAATTGTAATGTTTCCCTTGTTTGTAACTTTTCATCTTAACTGCAATGTTTCCTTCTTTAGTAGTATCTTTCCTCTATCTCTCCTATGACACTACAACTTTTTACCTATTTCTATATCTCTCCTCTTCATATAGATTTTTTAAAACATGTGCCAATGGGATATGTTGCAATAATTATTCCGTTGGTTTTGGTTGCAAAACATCAAAATGTATCTTTTTTTACAGTGATAATTTTATATGTGAATGACAAACCAAGAATGAGTTCAATTGACAATGAATAATTCTTTTCAGTTGGTAAAGAACTAAGATGGCCGTTTGTCACATATGCGAGGTGAAAGGCTCAAAGTACCTTATTCATTGTATGCAATGCCAAATTGTTGCAATACATAGGTGCGTCTTATATGGTTCTTGAGTTGTTTGGTTTATAATTTTTTTAGTGGAATTATTGGGTATTTGCCGGATAATTTTTCTTATTAAATGAAAAATTAATTTTAATTAGGAATTATATTTGATAACATTATCAATTTATCATACATGATCTTTAAGTATTGCATTATTTTATTCTAAATCTTTATAGTAATAATTTAGAATATATGAAAGTATAATGCATATATATTACATGATAAAAGAAACAAATTTGTATTGTATTATTTTTCAAATTAAATGTAAAGTTTTGAGTGGAAATTACGAATATTCTTACTAAAACTAATTAAGCTTTATTAAGTAGTTATTTGTTTTTCTTAATCTCACCTTAAGTTATTCAAATCTAAATGACTTAAGTTATTTAAATATAAATTACTTAGATAATCCGATTTTAGCTTGAACAGAAAAATGACTAGAACAAAACTGCCCTAGAAATTAATGTGGCTAAATGTTATTAAGTATAGCATAATAGATTAATGATAATAGATTTACGTGACCTGACCTGGATAGGTATGCAAATGATCACTCAAAGAACTTGGCACCTTGATATGACTTAACCTAGTGACCGATGTTGAAATTGCTATGAACGAGCTTTCCTAAAACTACAAAATCTGCTAAAAGTTTTTGGGACAAAAAAAGTAATCTATTTTGTGGTGTGAGATTCAAAGACTTTTGCAACCTATTTTGTTTTAAAAACCTAGTTCGCAATATTTTTTTCATGTTACAAGTTTAAGTGGATTTCTTTTATTTATAATATTTTCAAAACTAGTAAATTAAACAATAATCACTTATGATGTACGAACATAATTTTTGCCAAATACAAAAGGTTTGAAAATTCTTATTATGAGATGATATAGATTTCTTAATATAATAATTTCGTAATTTTAAATAATTTTTCAGTTATTGTGTTGATGATCCTTTGAAAGTCAATTATGAAAATAATACTTGGTTGTGTGAAAATTGCGATGCGAAAAGCGCAAAGCCTACTCCTCCTTTGAGAAAGAGTGACCACATATTGTCAAAAGTATATCAAGAGACATCAAGAAGAAAAGCTCAAAGTCAATGGGGAAATAGTTTGAATATTCAAAAGTGTAATAACCTTAATTGTGACACAAAGAGAGCAATAGATAATAATGCATTGGTTGAAGAAAGTAAATATGAATATAAGATTTCGCATTTGGATAATAATGTTGATATGCATGTTAAAAATATGGGAAGTGATCAATCAACCGGTGGAGAAAAGAATTGTCACCAACCCATTCCATCAACAAAGGGAAAGTGTGATTCGTATTCGAATAATTGGAGAGTTGACGAACAAGAGATTTTACAAAATAATGCCGGCGGTATTTTTATCAGACAGACATATTATGAGAAAGAAAAAGAATCAAATTTTTCCAAAAGAAAAGTTGAAGGATCTTTATGTCAAAAGGGAGACGAAAGCGACAACGAAGAGAACCAATATTTTTTTGATTCATTGGAGCCACGAAGGCAGTACAAAGTACAAAGAAGGGGAGGGGGGATTCGAACTTGTGACCTCGTTCATAGCACCTCAATCTTAACCACTAGGCCAAGACATCCTTGGTACGAAGAGAAACAATATAGTAAAGTTGAAGAACGACCTCATAGTGAAAGTTTCCCATCTAAAGGTTCCAAAAAGTTGCGAAGAAAGTTTATTCTTGAAATGGAGGATTCCGACGAAGAGACAAATTACTTGACGTCTAATACACCTAAAGATGATAGTCAATGTGACAGTGATTTAACGCATAATATATTTCCCACAAAGTTACATGACCGCGTTGTTGCTTTACCGCCTTCCGCGAAACTAGATGATTGTGTTGCTCGACCATGTGTTAAAAAACTGGAAGACTATATCGTTGCACAACCCATTATTGATCCAATATGGAGGTATGTGCATTTTGTTATGTTGTTTCATGTATTCTTATACAGATATATTGTTCTATTAGCTAAATGTTATTTTATAGGGGGAGAGTTTCCGTGATCTGCGATGTACAATATTTGTCTTTTGAGCTTTTTGGTCATTTGTCAAATAAAGCTTCATTGAAAGTTCATGGAGTAGTAAGTGCTTTACCAGAGTTCATCAACTTAAAAATTGTGCCAAAGTACAAAGCTTGGCCTAAAGTTTTCAATATCTCGCCACCTACAAGTAAAGATATTATTTTATATTTTTTACCTGTAAATGAGAGGTATTTCATATATAAATTAATAATTTATCATTAGCATGCTTTATTTATAGGGATATTATCTCAGATAACCATGACATATAGTCCTTTTTCCCAATTAACCCCCACATTGTCACCCCTATTGCAGATAACCTTAAATTTATATTTTGTCATTAAACATGACGCAATCACAAACGACGTTAACTTGGTTAGACTTTGGATGGGTTTGCCGTCATTTAAGAAGGTGATTGATGGCATTAAATTTGAAGAAGGTGGTTTGGCGCCCTATTAGTGGTCTACTGCCAAAAATAAAACCGTTGAATTGTGCATCAAAATTAATGAAAATCCTTTTGAATAGCCATCAACCACCTTCTTAAATGGCGCTAAAGCCATCCAAAGTCAAACCAAGTGTACTTCCGTCATGTTTAATGACAAATTACAAATTTAGGGTTATCCGCGATAGGGGTGACAATGTGGGGGTTATTTGGGAAAAAGGGTTATATGTCAGGGTTATCTGAGATAATATCTCTTATTTAAATTACTCATTGAATATTGTTTTTTTATCAATTTAGGGATGAAGAAATGTATAACATTGTGCTTGGAGAATTGATTATTCATAAACTTGTTTTGACTTCGAAGATTAATAATTTGGATTTATTGCTTTTTTCTTCACGGGAATTACCTCATGAGCAATGGAGTAAGTTTAATTGTAGCGTTATATGTACCAATGTATTGAAAACATAATTATTTGAAAATTATCTGATGTCTCAAATTCTCGCATATTGCAGGAATTCAAAGAAACTATTATATTTGGGGGGTGTTTAAGCCAAATCAAGATTTTTCTTGATTTTAGCTTGTCTTTCGTCATCAAAACTGATTTGTGATTGAGGTATAAGCATTGATTTTAAAATCATGATCCGCATGTTATGATCCTACGATCCTGAAGAACCTCATCGGTCTTGATCTTACGTACAATCTTATTTTGTAAGATCTTTCGATCTTATCTAACTACAAAATTCACATGGTTGGATCTTAATACGATTGTATGATCATACGATTT
Organism: Beta corolliflora; assembly: GCA_947648045.1. Taxonomy (NCBI): domain Eukaryota; kingdom Viridiplantae; phylum Streptophyta; class Magnoliopsida; order Caryophyllales; family Amaranthaceae; genus Beta; species Beta corolliflora. The sequence goes on from CANSZD010000751.1 coordinate 284,523, forward strand.
TATGATTCGATCCGATCTTATTACAAAAAATTCTTAGATAATCTTACACATTATCTTTCTATTATTAGATTAGATTTTGGTTGCATCTTACTTCAATCTTAAAGTATTGAATTATTATAACCATTTGCGAATAAAATAAGTCATTATTAATGTGTGTAAAGTTTTATCATGAGTCTTTGATCATATTATTATTGGCTTTTTAATGTGATCTAATCATATTGCAGAAACAATTGTTTTTTGGATCCATGTATAATTCGAATAATTAAGGAAAAATTGGCACGAACAGCACCAACTATTGGTTTGGTGCACAAAAAGACGAACTAAACGAGGTGTGATGCACAACACAAACTTTATGACATAGGTGCGAGAATCAACATACATGACGATATTGGCCTGAGATTCGTTTACCCAAGCCTTAAAGTTTGTGCGGTGGAACCATGCCAAAATCATTGTTTATGTTGATTCATGCACTCATGCTATAAAGTTTGTGTTGTACATCACACCTTATTTAGTTTGTGCTGTTTTGTGCACCAAACCAATAGTTGGTGCTATTCGCGCCAATATTTCCAATAATTAAATACACTAGAAAGATTATACCTCTTGAAGCGTGCTTGTTAGAACGAATGGGGGCTTAAAAACGCAATGCGCAATTCCTTTATCGGTATTTGTTACACTATCGAATCTCATTAAAAGCATTAGCTTATAATGGAAGCAATGATTTAATATTTCTATACTTATAAGGTTATAATTTTAGGCTTACTATTTAGATCTTGGTTAGGGTTTTGATTGAACGGCTAGTATGAATTTCTTCTTACTCGATAACCTAATCGACATACTTAATATATTTTAGTATCAAAACGGCAAATTCTATTAGGCTTGGGATTTTGGATGGGAGTGGGAAACTCCCACTTAACCCCACTCCTACCATCGCCAGCATATGGTGCCTTGCCAAGGCCCGTGTTGTTGTCGGCACGCACTTAGCACACGTACGAGGCCTTTCACCCAAGGCCTTTGACCAAGCGACGCGCACGACAAGCCCATTGCGCCCATCAATGGGCTTGTCGTGCGGTGCGTTTGTCTAGTGCTCGCATGCGACGAAGCAAGGCCAATCACTCGTGCGATGCGACGCTAAGCGTAGCCCATCGCTCGTAGCTTGCTCGCATATGCATGCGGGCTAACGAGGTGACAAGTACTCGCTAATAGTCTTCGCGTGATGTCAATCCACATGGACGAAGCTATGATGGGTCCTGGGTGGCACAGGTCCCCCTAAAACAAAACAAAAATCTATTTATTCGAATGCGTCAAAATACGAAAAAAAATAGGTAAAAAGAACTTGTTCACGCCTTTATTTTACAAAGTGGAGCTTGCTCTAGTGGTTAGTGGAACTACTATATTCATGAATCCACATTTGGGCGTGGGGTTCGATGCCCTCCCCAATCAACTTCTATGTTTTTGCTTTTTTTTTTCTCATTTTAAACAAATGCTTTTTGGCTCACTTGAAGGTTGAAGCCTTATTCCATGCTTTTTTTTCATTATGTTTGACATCCATTGTATTAATTATCTAAAGACTAACAATTAATTTAAGGGTTAATTGGCTAGAACAGCACGACCTTGGGCTCTGGTGCAAGAAACAGCACAACCTTTAACGGGTGCAATGCGTAGCACCAACTTAAACACGAGGTGCACAGAATAGCATAAATGACGCCTGAGATCGGAGATTCCACCGGAGCTAGGGAATCTTCAATATTTTAGCATTTTCTTTTAATTCCCTCCCCTTTTATTATTTTAGTCACGTGCCTCCCCATTTTAATTTTTTTCCCTTCTTTTATTCTATTTGAACTGCCATTAACCCTTTCTAATAAAAATCCCCAATTCTCAATTAACATAAACCCTAAGTTTGCAATTCTACCATCAACCTTCATCATGGTTCGAACGCTTGGGAAAGTTTACTGCCACCATGGGTTGCCGCCCGGGGCGCAAAACGTGAGCAAGAGAAATGGGAACCACGGCAGACGATTTTATGGGTGTTCAAAGTGGAAGGTTAGGTTGAATTGTTTTGCAATATGTATTAACCCTTTTTATGTAACTTGATTGATTTTCTTTTCATTTGTAATAGGATGATGATTGTGAATTCTTTGAGTGGATTGAAAAGGAAGCATATGGGCAACGTGCTAGTGAGGTTATCCTAGCTCTTGTATCCACTAATGATGCCCTAGAATCGAAAGGAAGAGATTGAAGAATGGAATTGAAGCAAAAGGCTGGGTGTGAAAGGAAAATTCAAGGGTTGAAAATTGAAGTCGGAGGATTGAAGGCTGAAAACAAATTGCGAAACAACAACAAACCACTTGTATTGCGGTACTTTTGATTTCATGGATGTTTGTGTACTTGTATTTTAGTAAGTAGGTAGTTTAGGTATCCCACAATGACTTTGTATCCTTCACTGTTTGTTATTCAATGAAATTTGGCTTTTGAGTATATTGATTGGCTTTTGAGTATATTGATTAAACAAGTTGCATTAATATATTAGATTAAACAGATGCTTTGTGATACCAAAACATTGCTTTGCATTAGATTCCAAAAGGCATGCTGCCAACAGTGTACAACATGTGCAAAAAGTGGTGAAGTTTGTCCCACATTTCAATTACAAAAATCTCCCTTAAACCTATCAATACAATTTCTTTCCTTAACCCCATATTTCCTCCACCAAAATTCAAAATAAAACCCTAGCTTAATGGTTGCCACATTCCGTCTTGTACTTGTCGGCTTGCCGGTGCTCCAAGCTCACCTCGCTGTGCTTGTCTTCGCTGCTCCTTGAGAGCAGAGGTATAAATTATACCTTTTTCTTTATGTGGATTTATTTTATTTGTCCCTGTAATGTTGGATTATGAACAAACCTATATGGGGGTTGGGAAATCTAAGGAATTATTTGGTTATGTGATTGGTATATGAATTGATGGATTTTTTATGAAATTATTGTCTTGTTATATATGAATTATGAATTTGTGGATTGTTGTGTTAATTAGTTGAACAATTGAGATATGGACATACCTTAATGGGGTGGGGAGGGAAATCTAAGGAATGGATTGGTTTGTGCTGTTTAATTGCAATGTGCATCATTGGCCTAGATACCCGTTCGAGGCTTACTCATTAGGAGTAAGTCTTGAATAGTCACCGGTTTGGGACTGTCTTTGAGTTTCTTATCTCACTTATGATGTGAATGAATGTTTGGTTTCCGATTCTAAGAAAGATCTAGCTCATTTCCCTAAGCGTTCTCTGGGTACATATGTTGATAGTTTACCTACTATCTTCATCGTGTACTTGGAGAACTGTAGGGAAGTGCTGCCGGATTTTTCTTAAAATTGAAAACCAAATGTTCATTCACTAGTGAGATGAGAAACTCAAGGATGGGTTAGGTTGGAGTGATGAGGACCCAAATGTTCATGACTGCATTTGATAAGACACTTTGAATGATGTGATCGATTGTGTTCTTGTTTGGTGTCTCTAGTGTATGAATATGGATCGAAACTTCGGCGACATTTCTACAAGGGGTTGATGAATTTATCAGGCTTGCGTTAGAAGATCAATCGCAGAATGGGTCAAAGTTAGTCTTGTGTCCTTGTTGTGATTGCAATAACTCTAGGGGGTATCGTGATGTGGATCAAATTAAGGATCATTTGATTCGTCGTGGGTTTAAGAGTAACTATACTAGGTGGACATGGCATGGAGAGTTTTATGATCAGGGTATGAGCTCCACTAGCTTGTGTGATGATTTGCATGTTGATCACATTGATGATGAGGTTGAGGTTGATATCGAAAAAGGAGAGGATGATAATGAGAATGATAGGGTAGTTGATGAGAATGATCATAGGGTAACTATGCGGGTAAAAACTCTTATGGTTTTGTATTTGATACACATTTTATAATTCTATTTAGGATTTTTTTTCCGATTCTAATATATATCTTAAATTTGGTGTAGTGTGCTCAACAATCGGGAGGAGATGAATGCGGCTATTTCGTGATGAGATACATGCTTCTAATCATCCGCTTCTACTATGATTCAAATAATTACAAGATGTATATGTATGTTGTAAATTCGTTATTTATACTTATAGAATTTTAAAGTATATTAACTAATTTAATATATTTCTAGGCTTTTCCACAAAGTCTTGAGCCATACTCCATAGCTGAGATCAACGACCTCAAAGAACTTTTTGCGCAATACTTTGTACGGGTCGTCGAAGCAGCAAACTAACTAGTTAGTGTATGTATATTTGTAGGTTGAACAATATTTTGTTGATTGGACCTTGTTGGTTGCTTGATTGCAACATTGGTTGCTTGATTGAGATGTATTGGAACAGGTTTTGGTTATATATGCAAAATTTTCCCAACGATTTCTTAGGTTGTTGTCCAAATTACAAAGGAGACTCTGCCGAATTTTCTGCTCATAATTATTAATATAATGTTCATTTAGTTTTGAAGCTTGATTGCTTGAGGTTTAGTATATGAAAAAAAAAACCTGAAAAAAAAAACCAAAAAACAAACATTTGCGTCGCACATTGTGCCACATGCGACACTGATGACAAACATTTACGTCGCATGTGGCACTATGTGCGACGCAAATGAGTGCCTGGGGCATGCATGGCTGCTGCGCGTCTCCCATCTGCGTCGCATGCTATGATACATCATTTGCGTCGCACATTGCTCAGCATGCGACGCGAGATGGGAGATCTTTGGGGCTTCTTCAAGGCTGGCTGCGCGTCTCCCATCTCGCGTCGCATGCCGAGCAATGTGCGACGCAAATGGTGTATCATCTGCGTCGCATATAGCTCAAGCATGCGACGCGAGATGGGAGACGCAAATGCATATGGGGGTGGTCATGTGCGTCGCATGTTGGGCGGTGTCCGACGCAAATAGTCAATCAAGCTGCGTCGTGTCTTATCCGACGCACATCCCTGTATCCTTAGTGTCCGACGCAAATGGTGGTCCCGAGTCCGACGCAAATTGACAATTTTGTACTAGTGCCGCCACCACCACCATGCAACCTACTCCCCTGCTGCCACCACCCCCACCCCATGCCAACCCCGCCCACCGCCCCCACCCCCATGCCAACCCCCCCACGCCCCCCCCCACCTTCCCAGCCCAACCCATGCACAACCCCAACCCCTCCGTAGTCCCCCATGGCCAACCCCAAGCCTTCCCCCATGCGCGGCCCCAACCTTGCTTCGCAACCCCCGGCATCCCCCACGCACCCCCCACCCCTTCTTTTTCTTCCTCTTTCTCCCTTCCTCCTTCCCTGCTTTGAACTTTAAAAAAAAGAATTTTTTTTTACTGTTCATCATGGAACCAGTTTTTTCCGGTTCCACCATGTTGGACCACACTGATTTTTTCGGTTCCACCATGGTAGAACCGGAATAATATTTTCCACCATGGTATAATCACAGATGGTCGAAATGAAAAATTGGTTCGGTACATGCAAAAAAAAAGCTAATTTTTTTTATTTATGAGGTAAAAAAGTAAAACAAATAATAACAAAATACATATAAATATACGAGCGGTGTTAAGTTATACGGGAATATATAGCTAGATCCAAATAAAAAGGGACTCATGTGAACATGTGATACATATATAATTAGATAGAACTAAATGCCAAATAAAGTTACAGTTTAATAAGATAACAAATGTTTCTGTTAGTTATGCAAGCCCAATAGTCCCACACGGTTAGTAGGTCCCAAAGACACGTTGTGGGTTTCGGGAGTGTTCAAGCAAAAACTGTAGATGAATTGGAAAATTTCTGTTTGCTCGCAGAGCAGACTCGCTCCAGCGGGATTTTCCATTTCTTTTCTCATTTTGTCTTATTTTTTTTAAGTCTTGTTATGGTAAGATTCTTTAGAGATTATTTATTTCCAAATAGATGAAAATTATATTAGGAAGATAAATAATTAGTTTCCTAATTCTAGTTAGATTAGATCTTTTTAGATGTTAATTCTACTAGGTATAGGATTTCATCTCTATATAAAGGGGAATTGAAATTATTATTTTGTATACTCATCAAATACGGAAAGAGATTACAAAAACTCTTAGGTTTCTAGTCAAAAGTTCTTGAGATAGATTATAATTCACAAGATTTGTAAGTTTGAAGTTTTGTTAATATTCGTTGCAAGATTAGTGAAACGGTGAGTGGTTTTCCTTCTAACTATTAAGGAAAAGGTTTTCACTTTAAATTCACGTTTATCATTATTTTAATTTTTATTCCTCAAATTTACTCATATTGTTTACTTGCTGCTACCCTTCCGACTTCCGCACATAAGTAGTGACAGTTTCAACCTCAACATGTGAACATGGCACAAGCTTTAAATCCAATCAGTTGGAAGTGAGTAAATCAGTACAATTTTTATAAACTATAGTTTTTGGTATTCCCACGATCTCCGACGCAAAACCCTCACTTGGGAGATGGGCCATGTAAGTTGCTCTACTATTCTCGAACATTCTTTCCGTCATACTCGTACTTCTTAATTGTAATAAATATATAGTACTATATTGTGCACTGAAGCAAAATCAAATTTCTTTCTGCTAATAAATTTCTCTGCTAGTATAAAACTTTTACTGCTTTTCTTCATGCATCACTTTCCTGTAAGTTAGGTTTTCTTTATTTTTCTTCGTCGGAAAATTTTCATGTGTTTATGCATGCAAAAAACAAGCATTTTTTTTTTCTAAATTACTGTTTTTTGTTTGTTTGTTTGTTTGTTTCAGATGAAAGTTTGTCAGATATGTGGTGATGAAGGTTACAAAAATCTTCTAATTTATTGTGATCAATGTCATGATGTACTAGTGCATCGGTAAGTGACGAATTTCTTAATTGCGATTTTGTAATTTGTTAATTCTTTTTGTAGTTTTATTGATTGTTTTACTTCGTTAGTGTTTCAATTGGTTAGAATTGTGAGGTGCAGATTGAAAAACTGTTACGTGCAATTTTTGTTTTTATTTGGAGAATGTATCGAAGAATTATGGAATTTCATGAATAATAATGAAGATTGGTAGGAAATTACATAATTTAGGAGGTGCACTATGAATTTGGTGGTGATTGTGATTTATTTGCTTCAACTTAACCTTTTGGTAATTAGGAAACTGATTCTTCAATCGTCAATTGTGACATTAGAAGGCAAAATTGTGTATGCGATTTCGACGTATAATAGGAGAAGTGTTGCCTCATACTTGCACTATTGCAGGATATTTTTGAAGTTCTTTATGGCTGAAGGTCATGAGATTTGTGCATTCTTTAGTAGCAATGGAAGTTTTGTTGATTATAGAAATGAGGGAACCTATTTTGTTTTAAGATGCTTTCTGCAAGAAGTTAAAGCTTACACAGACGAGTTAATTAGCTCATTCGGGACTTTCGTCCTTATGATGTTCGGCTTTTGGCATTTTGATGGAATTGATGACCCTTACTTTTACTAGGACGTCGAGTCTTTGGTTAGTTTGCCTTATTTTTCAGATGCTTTGCATAGGGAGGTGCTGTGTTTGTTTGAGAGAAATTTTCAGTGCCTCTGGCAAGGCTCCCATCTATAGTGTTATAGGGGGAATTCTGATGTATACGTTCTTAATTATTAGCACTTGCAAGGAGATTGTATTTTGTAATGTTTGATTGGGAAGGTATAAGAGAAGCTTTCTACTTTGTCCGTAATTTGAAGCTTAGGGCAATTGGTATCAGTTGGAAGTTAATTAATGGTTTCTCTTTTAGCTCGTGAAATATAGGCATGATGTGCTGTTTTGCTGCTTACTTTTTGTTTCTCCATCACTTAACTAGATCAGTAGCTGCTGTTTTTGGAAAACTGAGAACTGATCTAGTATCCTAATCTCCCCAACTTTTGGAAGCGGAAGTTCCGGTAATTTGATCTGATATAATAATGCTGCCTATGCTGGAAAACTTGTAAACATATGGTTGTATTCTGCAGTGGAGTTATTAATTTTCATATATTGATTCATTTGTGCTATTGTTATGATGACGTCATGAGGTGTAATTTAGCTTGTACTAATTCAGAGTTTTTAAATGTCACTCTCTGTTTCAGAGAAGGTCTAGCCTATGTATGGCCATCCATTATCGTTCTTTTAAATGTTCTTTTCATCGACACTTGGCAGGTACTGTGTAGATGGTCCTCCTAATATTGATGATGACGAGGTTATTTGGTCCTGTGAGGATTGTGTTCCCAGAATGCCCAGGCCCACCTCAGCATCTAGGAAGAGTGAACGTATAAATGCAAGAGTAGATCGAGAGGCGCTACGCAGAAAAGTTCGAAGAACCTGCAGAATCCGTCCGGGTCCCTCAGCAGTTAAAAGACTAATATGTGTGGGATTAAGAGCTAATAAGTTGGCAGATGACGTGTCTAACTTGGATGAAAAGGAAAATGGAGATATCACAAGGAAACAAGGGAACTTGAGAGAAATTGGAACTGCTTCAAAGACGGGAGGTTCCGAACCAGATCCTGTAATAAGGCAGAACAAAAAGGTTTTGAACTCTGATGATGATAAGGACGAGAAAAGTTCAGTACCTTCTTCGGGTCCCTCAGCAGCTAAAAGACTAATATGTGTGGGATTAAGTGCTAATAAGTCGGCAGATGACGTGTCTAACTTGCATGAAAAGAAAAATGGAGATATCAAAAGAAAACAAGGAAAGTTGAAAGAAATTGGAACTGCTTTAAAGAAGGGAGGTTCTGAACCAGCTCCTCTAATAAGGCAGAACAAAAAGGTTCTGAACTCTGATGATGTTGGGGATGAGAAAACTTCAGAACCTTCTCTATTAACAGGACAAAAGACTAAATATGTTGATGGTGAAGATATACAGACAAGGCTGGAGACTAATTTAGATCACAGCCTGGAAAGAACATTCAAAGCTGATGACAGAAGTGGTGAAGATTCTGGTGCAGACAAATTGCATAAATATGGGCAATCTGTACCCGAAATTCATTCAAGTCTCTTAGTGGAACAAGAAGGAATTAGGAGGTCTCAAGCCGTCAAGCAGCCAGATGGTACACAATCAAAACCTTCTGACAATATTGAGGAAACAATAGCTGTTTCTGCTTCTCATCAAAGGGATGATAAGCAACCTCACTTCAATATCTATGAATTTCAAACTTCCAGGAAGAGGAGGAGGAGGTTGGTTATTGCAATGGAATGTTCTGATTCGGATGAAGAGCCAGTTTATGTCAAGCCTGAGCCTGAAGTTGAAGATGATTTCTTTCATAAATCAAGCAGTCAGCTTCCTATGAAGATAGGTGATCATGGGCTTGCTCAACAGTCTTTCACAAAGTCAGATCATCCTGTTCCATCTCAGCCATCTCCTATAAAGTCAGATGATTACTTTCCTACTCAATTATCTCCTATGAAGTCAGATGATCACTTTCTGACTCGACCATCTCCTATAAAGTCAGACAATCACGTTCCTGCTCGACCATCTCTTATAAAGTCAGATAATCATATGTCGACTCCAACATCTTCCATAGACTTTGACAATAGCCTTATCCCTCAACGATCACCTGTAATGTTTGATAATCATGCACCTGCTCAGCCAATAATTAGTGCACTGTGGAGGTATTGTATGTCATTACAGTAGGGTCATGTTCTGATGTATATGTTTGCATAGTTGGCTAGCTCTTGACAATCAATGCTCCTGTTATTTAGTCGTACTCAATTGTCAGGTGTAAGAGATTCGATATGCTTGTTGCTGACATCCACTTCTGTTGCTTTACCAGGGGTCAGTGTAGCATCACTGATGATGCACTGCGTATGTCATTTGGACTAGAGGCTCATTTGTCAAACAAAGCTCATGCAAAAGTTCATGGTGCTGCAAGTGCATTGCCCCATTTACTTAGCTTTGATATTGTGCAAAAGCATCACGCATGGCCTAAGAGTTTTGAGAAGTCACCTCCCACGAGTGACACGATTGGTCTCTATTTCTTTCCTGTGGGTGAGAGGTAATCACCACTATACTTGAATTATGTGTACCTCCTTTCATCCTTTTCTCTTGTATGCCTCTTCCTTGACTACTGTCAGTTGATGCAGAGATGAGAAGTGGTACGATTATCTACTTGAAAAGATGATTGAGGGTGATTTTATGCTGAAATCTCGCATCAATAATTTGGAGCTTTTGGTTTTTTGCTCACTACAACTACCTCGAGAAGAAAGGAGTAAGTTAATACTTACAAAAAACTGTTGTTTCTCCTTTTAGTAAAATGCGTTGTCCAATGTTGATTGTTATGGGGTCAAAGTTTATTATGTTCTGTTATTCAAATAATAGGGGGGTGAATTATAGTATGACTTATGAGCATACTTTTTTGCGGAACTATAAAAACTTAAGTAGGGAGCAACACAAAGGAACACAAGAGTTTTTATGAGAAAAACTTTACTAATCCCAATAGGAAATAAAAACCTCGACTACAAGGGATTTAAACTCAGCTTCGCTATAATAGGGCAACAACTCTTCTACAATCTATTAATTAATCTCAAGCGATAACACTTGAGTTCCTCAACAAACTCAAGTTCTCACCAATAGTTCCTTTAACTATTGTTCTATTAACGACTAACTATATCTCCTCTCTTTTCTTTTGTTTTTAAGCTCATACAAATACAGGATTTCACTCAAAACCTTTTAACCCAAAGTAATAGAGAATAAGCAGTATGATTGGAAGAGTAATTGCAAGCGCAAAGAAATTATGAACTCTTTTGGAACCAAGCCACTTACACTTTAGAAGGTAGAAATTGTTAAGACTCTCTTAGATGATTTTTCCACTTAGTCAGACACACCTCACAACTGAAATGTAACGTTCTATTTTTCGGGAAAAGACAACATTGGATACTCCTTCAATTACTCATTATCCTATTAATTAGGACATACATTAATTACATCCCATGTTTCTTAACTTGGGGAACAAGCTTACAAAACCAAGATGCACTAACTTCACTAATTCATGAACGTGATAATTAGAGTGGTAAATTGAACACAAGGTCTATTAATTACTAATAATCGGTTTCTATTTTCTAACAAAAATGAAGAATCCTAAGCTAACTAAGAACTTTTTTTTTTAGACGGGAAGCTAACTAAGAACTTATTCCTAAAAAGACTTTAAAAGATAACTAACTAAATCTTTTATTTATTTAAACAAAATCTTTTTAGATTTTATCCTAAGATATAGTCTAACCACTCAACAACTTCCTTAAATTAAGGGATCATGATTTACCACTAACCAATAATATGTACAGATTTTATAAATTGCTAATGGCACGTGTAATTTGACTTCAGAGTAGGAGTTCCTTAGATGCAAACTTTGTCCTTACATGTCTTGTTTCTTATACTTAAGTGCCAAGTAAACAGTTTTCAACCTAGGAACAATTCTCAATTCCTTACAAAAAGTTCACGTTCCCTTGCCATTACCTTTATTCATTCCTTATAAGGAAGATTAGTTAGGCCCTATTCTTTTGGACTTATTTTCAGTTATGTTCAGTTCAGTTACTCTCTGCATTTAAGTTTCTCTCCGTTCAGTTTTGTTTACACTCTAATGTAGATTAAGCCTTTGTTCTCCCCAGCTTATTAAAATAAGTTTCAGTAAAAGTAAGTTAAATTCAACAAAAATAAGTTAAGTTCAGAAAAAATAACAGCAAAAATAAAATAAGTTAAGTTCAGCAAAAATAAGTTAGGTTCAACAAATATTTACTCTAAGTTTCAGCAAAAATAAGTTGAGTAAAAATAAGTTCAGGACAAATAATTTAAGTTCAGCAAAAATAGATTAAGTTTAGCAAAAATAAGTTAAGTTCAGCAAAAATAAGCGGAAGAGAACAGAGCCTAAGCCCCTTTCTTGCGTGCATCATCATTTGTAGAGCAGCTTCATTTCAATCTTGATTTAAGCCTTGTCACTTGAATATTATTGTAATCGACCTATCCACATTCCAATATTAAAGGTGGGTCAAATGTGAGGGGAAGTGTTAAGAGTATAACCCACATGTGAGTTAGAAAATAGTTGCCCCAGATTGAAAAATTAGAAAGATAATGACTAACATATAGATTGGTGGGTTACTCCACCTATGACCAATTGTTTTTAGGATGGAGCCCCACCAACCTTATATGTGGTCAAACTCTCTTCCGGCATGGGTTAGTGTTAGGTCCAATGAAGTTTATCATGGTATCGAAGCGGACGATATCTGGCCTATTATGAAATGCAAGATGGAAGGTGTTATTTGGTGTAAGTAAGCCCAACAGAATTGTGATGTCCCCAATAAGGGGCCCAGTTAACCTCATGTGGGATGTCCAGAGAGGACCCACCGAGAATGTTGTGATCGACCTATCCAGATTGCAAGATTAAATGTGATTCACATGTGAGGGGCAGCGTTAAGAGTATAACCCACATGTGAGTTAGTTTATAGTTGTCCCACATTAAAGAATCAGAAAGAGAATGACTAACATATACATCGGTGGGTTACTCCACATATCATCAATTGAATTTAGGATGGAACCCTACCAACCTTATATGTGGTCAAACTTTCCTCCGGCGTGGGCTTGTGTTAGGTCCAATAAAGTTTATCATGGTATCAGAGCGGGCGATATCTGACCTATTATGAAATGCAAGATGGATGGTGTTAAAGATCTGTTTGGTGTAAGTAAGCCCAACAAATTGTGATGGCCCTAAGTAGGGGTCCAGTTAACCTTATGTGGGATGCCCATAGAGGGCCCACCAAGAATGTTGTGATCGACCTGTCCAGATTGCAAGATTAAATGTGGCTCGCATGCTGTGCCATGTGAGGAACAGCGTTAAAAGTATAACCCACATGCGAGTTAGAAAATAGTTGTCCCACATTAAAGAATTAGAAAGGGAATGATTAACCTATAGATTCATGGGTTACTCCACATATCACCAATTGGTTTTAGGATGATACCCTATCAACCTTATATGTGGTCAAACTCTCATCCAGCGTGAGCTTGTGTTAGTCTCAATAAAGTTTATCAAATATTAGTTTAGTATTCTCTTTACTTTCTTCACAATGATACCCACAATTAAAGGAAAATCTGTCAGAAACAACCTTATAAATACAAGTCCTTGCGAGAAACAACATATTTAAAGAAAATTTGCAAAATAAAAAAAAAACCTTAATTTTTTTTTTTGTGAGGAACAATCTTAACCCATTTTATGTCGTTGATCAAGTATTTTCTGGCATTGACTCATTAAAACCAAACCTATGCAGGGTATGTGACCCGCATATCTTATGTTTCAACTTCATTTCCGGCATTGACCACGCATTTTCTCCATCACTGTATGATAATGGAGGGAAATGGGGTTGAAACATAAGAAATGCGTAACGCCGAAAAATATCTCGTCAATGCCGAAAAATGGGTCAAGGTTGTTTCTCGCAGTAATTAATTTTTCAAGGTCTTCTTTCGCGAGATTTTTTTAAAAGGGTGTTTTTCACAAGAACTTGTATTTAAAAGGTTGAATCTGACAAATTTTTTCCTGAACTAAAAACATATATTAAATATAATAACTAGTTTGTTCTTTGTTTCCAAGTAACCTTTTAAACCAACGGTCAAAAAATTCAAAGGAGTAAATTATAAGGATTCAATCTGTGCTTCTTATATATTCCGGAGTAAGAGACGCTAGTTGTATAGTATTGGATTGAAGGCAATTGGAAAAGTTTTTGGTATAAGATTGTAATAATGTACGTTTGACTCCCTTAGTGTACGTTCTCTTCACTCGAAAAGAATTAAGTTTCCTGGAAAATAAGTTGCAGTATGTTGTAAAATTAAGCTCCAATAAGTTGTAAAAAATGGTTTCGATAAGCTCAGATAAATTCTCAAACTTCAAATGAAGAGAACATATCCTTCTCATCTATAGAAAGAAGCCTCTTAAGAGGCACAGGGAAACTTTTGGCAATGATAATGTTGATTTTGACTAGTTCAGCATGCACTTACCATAATTTGTGAACACTTTCTAGGATATCAAAGTAAATATTATCTATGGGGTGTCTTTAAGCCAAGGCAAGAAACTTCCTTGACAAGCCGGGTGCCTGGTATCCATAACAGTGACACCATGCACAACAGAAAGGATTTGGGGTTAACTGGCACTATTAGGCATCCAGCTAGCCCTCCAAGCGTCGTAGATAATCACTCTGTCAGTGTTACATCAGATTCTCATGATCATCTTAAAGCTGGGGATCGCTTGGTTGAATTGAGGCCAAGTATCATCTTGAAGCATCCTAAGCCAGCTTATAACGAACAAGGTTACAGTAGCTCGAGGGAATCAAGCGACATTGATGGTCTGGCGAGGAGAGATGATCATCAATTTTCCACGAAATTCCAAAACCTTCAAACCCGTCCACATGGTATTGAAGCTTCTAAATTTTCGTATAATGAAAAAGGTCCTAACTTGCATGAAAACAGACGCAAAATTAGAGAGGGCAAGCCTTTGAAAATCATGAAGGATGTTCCATTTGGAGAATTGAGTTGCTCAAGTAGTTCATAAAGGTTTGCTGTGTATTAGTCCTGGACATGTTTAATAAGTATCCAATTTGCTGGTCTTTTGATCTTACTGATTTTTTAGCATGAAGACGTTCCTGCTTCCACTTGTTTGGATTTATGGATGGCAAACTTGTTTGCCCAATTTTGGACGAATGCAATACTGTAGACTGTAGAGGATGTATAGCATCACTATATACGAATTATCTCTCCCATGTCTCATCAAACTGTGTTCGGCAAACTTAGTTGTAGACTTGTAGTAGTTAGGGGTGTGCACAATCTTTATCCAGACTACTAGTAGTTGTTAGTTGTTAGTTGTTAGTTGTTAGTTTGTTACTCTGGTTGTAGTAGTTCTCAGTTATTTGTGCTAGTTGTTGGGTAGTTATTTAGTTGTCCAATGTAGATGTTCAACACTAATTAGTTTTGAAATAAGAAAATTATTTTACATGCTAATGTTTGTATCTTTTGGAAACTCCATCTTATGAGCAATTTTTGGTAGCTTGTGCAAAGTCGGTACCTGTAAAAGCTGGAAAATGGTGCTTACTATTTTCAGTTAGCTAATATCTGAGATATTAGTATTTTAATCAGAGTCCAAACGTGCTTGTTTGGTAAATGATAATGAATGGTGGTAGTGTCAATGTTTTATTGTAATTCTGTAAGGGAAGTGTCAACAGTCATGTCAATGTAATGCTGGTAGATCTTTGTACGCGTGTTTTCATTGCCTATGCGAGATGAGTGCGTATTTGACTACCTCATTGTAAAGGTTTTGTTTTGAAAATCATTTTGAAATGAAGAAATCGCCAACAAGTCTTTAAAGAAGATTCATAAACCTAATTGGATACTGGAAAATCATAGGGAAAACTTAGGGACTTATCCAATATAGATTTCCCTGCTATGACTCTATAATTGATTAATGAACCAAATATTGAGTTCGACGGTGAAGGTACGAATATGATCACGAATGAAATTCGCCTATTGCTGACCTCTACTTAATACGATTCATGCAATTAAACAACCGCATAATATGTTTATACAATGCAAAATTGATCTTATTGGTTCGCTAAACACATAAAAGACTAATTTTAGTAACATGTTATTTAAGCAATTAAATTACAGGGAACATAATCCAATTGTCCAATTAATCTGAATTTAGCATCATAATTAGGTCTTTGATTAACAATAATAGACATGTGCGATGATGAAAGCATTAAATCATACGGGCATGGATATGAATATGAATAATAACGAAATATAGAAATATGTAAAGAAATATCAAAATAAGAGATAATAGAAGAATTTTCAAGAAAGTGTTAATTTCTTTAACGATCTACATCATGACAAATAGATTGTTAGTAAAATAAGATTTAAATTGAAATTGACCCTCAGAAATTATACATTTGTCGCATGGGTCTTATGTAACGATCTGTAGGAGGAGCAATCTTGAAGCTTTAATGGAGTTTGAATGTATTCGAATGTAAGTATGAATGTTTAAATATATGTTTTAGTGTTTTAGTATTATGAGAGAATATGTCAGTGTGTGTGAAAGTATATGTCGACGCGCGTGAAAAACGTTCGTCGAAGCAAAGGTACGGTATTTATAGGAGAAAGAAAGCCGGAAATAACGTGGACAGATAAGAACATAGCTTGCGTCTGGCGCAAGGCTCATGCATCCCACGCATGCCCCATGTGCTAGGCGCATCACCATGGGCTTGGCAGCCTTGCGTCAACGCAGGTCCTTGGTGCGTTCCTGGCTTTTGTAAACTACATTTGTGTTTCGTCAACACATCCTTGTGCGCTTGACGCAACGCAGATCTGAACAGTTTTCGGCGTTTGAAGATTTCTTTTTATCTTTGTTGAAATTTTATCTTTTTAAATCCGAAATCAGTTATCTTTAGGGATAAAAATATGATTTACAAAATATCCTTTAGAAAATAACTATCGGGAATAATTATTATTAAAAATACAATTAATTATCAAAAATTATTAATTGGGCCTTTAAAATTGGACTTGGATTGAATAAATAGACCTTGTGTTTTCAAAACGCTTTTGGGTTAGCTTTTTAGATCGCTCTTCCTTTGGACCAGACCATTTAGGACGACGGTATGTTTTATCATTAGAAACTCAATGGGGAGGCACTAGTTTCTGTCTATAATATCCAAAACATCTTTTCCTTCATAAAAAGATTTGATATCCATTACTACTTTGTAAAGTGGGGATTGAGGGCATGCTTATAAATGGATGATGGATCATCCACCATCCGCTTAACCCGGATTTATTAAGCGGGTGAAAACCCAAAATAAACGGATGAAAAGCGGGTGACGGATGATGGATGCGGGTGAGATTTTTTTCATCCGTCACCCGACCCATCACCCGCTTAACACCCACCCATCATCCATTTTGTCAATTACACATGTTTATTTACTTACTCTATTAAATTTTTTAGTTGAATATTTTAAAAAATATGTATCTTATGGCATAATTTTTTGTAAAAATTGTTATATATCTCCTCACCGCTAACCACTCGACCCACCCGTTCACCCGGTGGATGAAGGATGGATGGATGCGGGTGAAGCTCCACCCGCCCCGAACCCGACCCATTTCCATCCCTACTTATATATGAATCCAAATAAATGATTCATTCTTCTCTTTTCTCTCTTCCCCAAGTCATTTTCACAAACTATTTCTAATTTAACTCTTAAGTCTTAACCACGTGCAAATAAATAATGGTTCATTACTCTTTCTCAACCTTTTTTTTCCTGTCCCACCACATTTTCTCTCTCTTCAATTAAATCTACAAATTAATTTGTGTAAACCAATTTACACTAACTAATTGTAATATTAATCTTAATAAATATATAAAGGAGGAACTTTTCAAGAGCATAGGGAGCTCCTCAAGATTTCGAGGTCACAGAACGCGCCACGTATGATTGTCATGTCATTAATTGTTATTTTTATATTTTAAAAAATCGAGTTCTACATATATTTAAATACGTATAAATTATATATAACTTTTGCTACGTAATTCAGAATATTATAATTTTTGTACCATTGGAGAGCGCTCAAAATATGCTTCAAAATAAGATCCATTTACAGTATAATTTTACAGCTTATGGAAGATTATTATCTTTCAGTATTTTAGTATTTCTCAACTGAACCAAAATTAGTATTGAACAAAATTCATTAAGAAACTTTGTTGTTACAAGAAAAATAAAGTTCTATAGCGATAAAATTATATATTTATTAGACTTTTGGTGATCAAAAAATTAGAGTTTGATTTTTTTAAAACAATCTTAGAGTTTGAGATTTGCATTTAAATAACGGGTTTTTCACCAAATACCCCTAACAAATTAAAAAATACACCATATACCCTCAATGTTCCAAAAATTCACCATATACACCTGACTTTTCAAAACTGTGCACCAGATGCCCTTTTTCTAACTGTCGTTAACTCACCGTTAGCTTTATTAACGATTTTGCCATTATTGACCCTAAACCCTAATTCTAATCTAACCCTAACCATAATCTAACCCTTACCCTTACCCTAATCCTAAACCCTTACCCTAACCCTAACACCACCCCTAACCCTAACCCCATGCCGGCCCCCACCCCTCCCCCTCCCCCCCCCCTCCCCTCTACTCCACAGGTGATGCCCCCTCCCCCTCCCCTCTACTCCACCGACGCTGCCCTTGCCCCCCCCCCCTTCCCCGTCGATTTCCCGACCCCTCCCCCACCCCCACCCCCACCCCGTCGAATTCCCCTAACCCCACCCCTAAATTTCTTTCGACTTCGAATTCCCCTAACCCCACCCCTCCCCTTCGAACACGGCGGAACACCACCCCTCCCCTTCGAACACGGCGGAACACCACCCCTCCGCGAACACCCCCTCACATTTTCCGCGAACACCACCGGAGGCCCCTCGCAAAATTCCGCGAACTTGTGTCCGTCGAAAATGGGTTTGCGGGTCGACGGTTGGGAAGTGGGTCGACGGCCGGGATTGATTCGAGGGGGGAAGAGGGGGTTGCGGGTCTGTCGAAAATGGGTTGCGGGTCTGTCCTTTGACGGCCGGGATTGATTCGACGGAGGGGGGTTGCGGGCAGGGGGTTGCGAGGAAGGGATGAGGGGGTTGCGAGGGGAGGAGGGAGGGGGTTAGGGGGATTGCGGGGCCGGTGGCCGGTGGGGGCCGGGTCTAGGGTGGAGGGGGAGGGGTGGGGGGGGGGGTGGGGGTTGGGGCTGGGATGGGCTGAGGTGGAGGGGATAGGGTGGGTTAGGGTTAGGGTTTAGATTAGGGTTAGGGATTAGGGATTAGGGTTAGGGATTAGGTTTAGAATTAGGGTTAGGGGTTAATAATGGCAATATCGTAAATAAAGTTAACAAAAGTTAGAAAAAGGGCGTTTGGTGAACGTGTTCGAAAATTCAAGGGTATATGGTGAATTTTTGGAACATTGAGGGTATATGGTGAATTTTTTAATTTGTCGGGGGTATTTGAATAATAATCATCGTGAGTAATCCTAACCCTAACTATATTGAACATTGAGGGTATATTCTTATTTGAATTTTTTAATTATTTTTTAATCATCAATTAAGAATATAAATATATTACTATAAAATATGTCTTATACCCTAACATCAAATAAGAATTTTTTAATTTGTCGGGTATATTCAAGGGTATTCTTATTTTAATTATATTCAATATCGTAATTATAGTAATAAAAACCGTTTAAATAATAATCATCAATTAAGAATATAATTATATTACTATAAAATATGTCTCTCAATAAATAAATAATAATTTATCTTATTTATTATCACACAGATTTGACATGATCGAAAGTAATCTACCACATTAAAAAAAATCGTGCATCGCACGGGCTTCAAAATCTAGTTAACTCTTGTAATTATAAGTACGTATTACTAATTTTTAATATATAATAATTATCGGTGAGTAATCAATCATCGTGAACTAATTAATTAGTACTAGTTGACAAATGGCAGAAAAGATACATCAATTTAAAACATATTATTACACAAGTTAAATGAAAACAACACATGAAAATTAAATACAACACCGAAACAGAACACTATAAAATGGACAGTATTCCAGCATTTTAGTTCTCATTCCTCCTGAACTTTGCCCATATATGTTCGATCAAATCGTCTTTCAAGACCAAATGAGCTTGTTGATCTTCGGTTTGTGCTTTGTGCTGCAAATACGTGTTGAGATCGACAATTGGCTGGTTATGATATTCAAAGTGGCCTTCTTCATCTTCGTTGTTTCTTCGAGTAGAACGACTTCGAGGTCTATATGTATCGAACTATGATGTATCCATGTAATTTTGGTGCGTATTTATTAAGATTTGTGGATAATTATTAAGATTTTGTTGGTCATTTATGGGGTTTTGGTATGTATTTTGTAGTGGATTTGTTGGACGGTTTTTGTGTTTTGTACTGGGATTAGGATTAGATACATAATTAGAATAATTAGAATTCATAATTATAAAACTTTTTTAAAAAAATCACAAGCAAAACCAATTAAAAACCAAAATTATGTAAAGAAAGAAATGATAACAGGAGGAAAAAACTGAAATTGTGGTAAAGCAAAATGGATATCTATTTATAGAAAATGAAAATTTATGAATTAATGCTAATACTACCAAAATCAATGGGAATTCCACAAGTGGCATGCTGTCAATGGACTGCTTGAAAATTCTGATGCGCGTCAGAGAGCCCATGCGTCAACCAGCCTTTTAAAGAGACGCATGGCTTGTTGTTGCTTGTTTTTTTCCGTCCATTGACATGGCTTTAATTTTGTGAATGACGAACTGTTCGATTGTTCCGAATGTTCGTCCAATGGTTCATGGACAAGCTATTATATATGATTAACAAAGAAAACAAAGGTTCAAGGCCATGAATCATTTTTTGGTTCATGGTTAAGAGTACTCTAACGGTTCATTTGGTGGATGATAATAAATGGTGGTGATTTAATAAAATGTTGCGTAGTTTTGTATAATGTTCATGGTAATATTTATCCATTTGTAAAATTATTTTTAAATTTGTTATATTAACTAGGGATTTTCTCAATCCCTCTACTATTTAAATTTCTCAATGGTGGCCCTCTATTAAAAGCTGAAGTTCATTTTTGATAATTAAAAAAATAGAGGGTCGCCATTGAGAAATTTTAGAAGTAGAGGGCCACCATTGAGAAAATCCCTATTAACTATGAATGAATATATTTGAAGAAAATGACATGTTTTGGGTAGAGGTTCAATACCATAGTAATGCGTTAGAAATTTCCTTTGCATAATGAGCAATAGCGAAATATACAAAACCCTATTCTCTCTCTAACAAAACCCGCCGAAACCTAAAAACCCCCAACACCTAAAAGCAACCCTAGGGGCTCGGCCGCCGTGTGAGCCACCTTGGGCTCACGACCGCAGTCGAGCCCCTCCCCCTCTTTATCCTTTTCCGGCTAACTGAGTTGTTTTTCCCCTCCCCTGAGTTTCGCCGCTGGTGTACATGTGTTTCTTTCGGTTCCTCCACCCCCGCCCCGTGTTTGTTTCCTCCCCGGTAAGTTGAGTCGTTTCCCCCACACCGTCGTATGGTCTCGCGGCGTCTCCCCCGAGTCGTGCTCGTTGTGTCACTCTTTTCCCCTCCCCGAGTCGTGTCGGTTCCCCCCTTCCCTGAGTCACGTCGGCTTTTGCCGTGGTCAGTTTCTTCCCGAGCCCCCGCCACCTGTCGGTATCTTCCGGGATGTCTCCCTTTGCTTGCTGGTTATTTTCTGTTTGGGCTGCGTGTTGGTTCAGCATTCTCTCGTCGTTGTTTGTTGGTTTCCGTTGTAATGATCTCAATGATCTCGTCCCCGTCTTCATCCCCGTCCCCGTCCCCGTCCCCGTCCCCGTCCCCGCGTCTGGTAAGCACAGTCCCTTGGTTAGTGTTATGGTTGTTTTGGGCTTCCCCTTCACCTCCCTCTCCCCTAGTTGTGTATTGGGCTCCCTTTCCCATCCTCTTTGTTAGAGTCGGGCTTCCCATCCCCCTACCCCCTTGTTCGTGGCGGGCTTCCCCTCCCCCTTCCCCCGGTTGTTGGGATCTCCAACTAGGTATGTCGGGTTTTTCTTCAAATGTGTGTTAAATCTCCAAATAAAAGGAGTGCGTTGTTTTAGAGTTGTTAAAGATGTTGTCAATGGTCGGTTGTGGCCATCAACAAGTGTTTGTCAGTTGAATCAGGATTGGTGGTTCAAAGTTGTGATAGTTGAATATGTTGGTTTTTGGGATTATGTGCTGAGGGTCAAGGTTACTCAAGAAGTTCGTGAGCAAGGACGAGATGATGATAGTTTGTCATGGTCGGGACGTATGTTTTCCGGTTTTGTACACCGGAGGTGTGTTCGAGAGCTCAATTTGTTTGACTCTCTTTTTAGCTTGGCATTGATCGTAATGGTCCTTGCCTTGAAAACTTCAAATATGAAGGCGGCACCTCAGTTACATCTGGGGGTTTTCAGCACGCCCACTTATCAGCGTTTTTCCTACCTTCTGGAGAAACCTCAAATACTCTCGGGTGAGAGTAAGGAGTCACAATGGAACGTGACTCATATAATTATCATGAGCCTAGAATCCTAAGCGATAGCAGATTGTTGGGGTTGCTCATGCGGCGAGATGTGACGCTCGCCATTGTTTGCTCGTTGTCCGGCCCGCAGACGTCATCCGCTTCCTCTACCTCATCCAACAACCATCTGAGGTTTGCATCCACCATCAAAAGCATTGACCAGCGACTCCCCCCTTCCTATGCAACTTGTTATCAGTTTTATTTACTTTGTTATTAGATGGAATGTACGAGCTCTTAAAGCTCATTTAGGTTCGTTTGTTTTGTTTAAATTTGGATGTATTAGCATTAGGTTGTACTTCCGCTTTTAGTTAATGTATGATTTCTCGTTGACAAAAAAAAAAAAATTCCTTTGCAAATTACCAAGTATAATTTTATTACCAACATCGTTATCTTGTATTATTACCTACCAAACAGGCGGTGAGTGCCGAGTGGTAAGGCATGTTTATGAAGTTGCTCAAAAGTTATCATGCTTGTAAGTTGTAATAAACACATTGGCAGCGGCGGTGGAGGTCATAAAGGTGGTGAGCAGAGAAGGTAAAAAGGAAAGGCTTGTTTAGTATTGTGGATTGTGGTGACCGTCTGACCGATGGTGAGTAAGGGTGTTTTTGGGTTGTTTTGCTTCGGTCTAAGACATTTTCTCAAACCAAACCACGCCACATATTGGGTCAGACCTTGAGAAACTACACCACATAAAACAGTTTGCTCCAGTGTAGTTTGTGGTTTAACCATAATTTTGATTTGTGATTATTGTTTTCTTTGCTAAAAAAATCTAATAATAATACGTAATTGTAACTTGACTCATCAACTAGACAAAACATTCAAGTGCTCAAAAGCCAAGTAACATGATAAAAAAAAACCAACTATTAGTTCTATTCAATTTTTTTTCATTCTAAACAGTTTATGGGTCAGTTTACTTGCTTGCGATATAAACCATAAACCTCATCAATCTTGCGGTTTTGGTGCAAGTTTGGTTTAATTTCAAACCAAACCTAAACCACAAATCACGGTTTTGTCAAAATCATAAACCAACCCACAAATTTCAAACCGCAAACCAAACCATGGAAAAATGGTTTAGTTTGCGATTTAATGCTGTCCAGACCATACTTTGAGCCCTAGTGGTGGTTTTACCTTTGTTTTTCTTCTTAAATAAATCATCTTTGTTTTCTAGATTATTTTTAAAAAATTTCACCAATGTAAGTATTAAAAAGGTTTCAAGCAAATTTGTAGAACAATATATGAGTACTTATTACGACCACAAGAGTTTAGCTTCAATGGTATCTCCTCCACCTTTTTGTGGGAGAACTTGGGCTCATTCCAAAGTAAAAGCATGTTGTTTGATATTGGAATATCGAATATGTGGGGTTGGGAGGGGGGTTGTTTGGCCTTACTCTGGGCTAGGGGCTACTTTGACAATAGGTCCCGATCCATGCCCACTACATTACTAAAAAAACCCGAGTTTAAGGGCGCAACAAGCTCACAACTTCTCAGTTGGAGATCTTTTGGAAATGAATGGATTAGTTACAAAAATTGAAATTGATTGGTCAACATTTTATTGACTGCTAATTAAATTGTACTCTATTTATTACTCCCTCTTATCCTATTTTATAAGATATAAAGGATTAAGTTTGACCATAAAAGTCAAAGTAGAACGAACAAAAAGAATAGGTGGAATATCTTAAAATTTAGATGGGCGGAAATTTAATCTAAGTTCCATCACCTAATCTTCCGTAAAGGAGATGTGAACTCCATTCGGTTGATGCTAAGTGGTTTGCAGAATTTTCCAAAAGCAACTGGTCTCCAAATGAATGCTTTCAAGTCTTTCATCTACTGTTGTGATATAGATGAGGATGTAATCCAAAGAATTTCTAACTTTTCTATGTTTCAAGTACTTGAGGGCGCCCAAAAGTGTTAAGAAATTCAAAGTTGTGGATTGTGAGCAGCTAATTGAGAAAATGGTTTCTAGAATAATAAAGATTTGGAGTTCAAGAGGTCTCTTTTGTACTGGGAGAATGCAAGTAATAAACTCTATTCTTATGACTGTTTGTGTGTATTGTGCACGGATCTTCATTCTACCGTACACTATGCTTAAGAAGATCAATGTTGTGCATAGGGCATATGCCGCATATCTATGGCATGGACACTATGATGATTTCAGACCTGGTGCAGTTGCTTGGGATAGCTTGTGCAAATCCGAAGCTGAAGGTGGTCTAGATTGTAGGAACCTACTATTGTGGAACCAAGTTGCAATTGGTAAACTTGCTTGCATTGGTACTTTGGTAGTGGCGGATCTTGTATCAAAAACTTAAGAGGGTCAAGTTTTGATCGCCTAAACATTAAAGTAAAAGTAGAATCCTTAACCAATACGCTATAAGAGTTTTTTATACATATTTAATACAACATATGTATTATATCTAATATGCCAAAAAAATTACTGGGGGGTCACGCCTCTACCAGCCCAACTAAGATCCTCCCTTGTTGCTTGGGCCATACCAAACAAGTAAGACAATCTATGGGTAAGATGGGTTCATTCCGTCTATATCAAGGATACGGACAGGAGTGGATATGAGGTCCCTGTTACTGCCAGTTAGGCTCTCAAACACATATGCGAGCTCTATAATAAGTTGCAGGGCGACACAATGGCTGCTGCAAAGCAATTACTCCATTAGATGTATAGGAAGCAAAGTGCACTTAAAAATAGACTTTGGTGGAGTCAGTGTGTGTATAACAGGTAATCTGTTTCTAAGCAATTACTCTAGTTAGCTGCGCTCAGCAAGATAAAAAAACAAAAGATAGACTGATGCAATCTGGGTTAATTCTGGGGTTAGTGCTACAAACCAATGTCCCATTTGTGATATTGTACCTGAAATTATGCAACACTTATTTTTTAAGTGCAATTTCAGCATGACCAGCAAGAAAAAATTGTTGCTTTGGCTAGACATTCTAAATAACAGTAAGAACCTGTATCAACTGCTAGCATTAAGATCAAAACAAATGTAAAGCACAAAGTACAAAATTTCAATAGGAAAGAAAGTGAGCTAGTGATATTAAGGCTCTATTCTTTTGGACTGAATTAATAAAATTTGAATTCAGTTCAGTTCAATTCAGACAAATTCAGTTCAGTTCAATTTATTTTAGTTCAGTTCAGTTAGCTTCCTCTCACAGTTTTTATTCATTTCAGTTCAGACAAATTCAGTTCAGTTCAGATCAATTCAGTTCAAAAGAACAGAGTCTAACTAGTTTGGGGCTTGTTGGGCCTTTGGGTGAGTGGCCCTATGCGAGGGCAGCCCAGAGGAAATTCATCTTACCACGGGTCCCCGAAAGGGGGCTTTTTTTTGGATGATGTCAAATATACACCAAAGTTAGTAAACGTCGGCAATCTAAATCATCATTTGCACACACATACAAAAACATCATGCGTTCAGCACTTGTGTACAGTGTACTAGTGTCGAAATAAACACTTCCGAAATAGTGATGTCCATATTGCTAATTTATGATTAATTACGCAATTCCAGAGTAAATTTGGAATTTCCTTGTATCAAAAATGTGAGAGTCAATTTTTTAGTTTTCTGACAAATAAGGCAAAGTTTTTAGTGCAGAGTACTAAAATCATACATATATTGAGCCTCACCAAAAAAAAACTCATTTCTTGATTATTATGTTTTTATGACATAGTACTATAAATTTTTTTTTGACATCAAAGTACTATATATTTTTTGAGTAACACAGAACAAATGAAAAACTCTACAAATTGGAAATCTGCATATAAAATACAGAAAAGATGAACAGAGAAAATAAAAATAAAAATGAATTAGCTAGTCCCCTTGGTAAGTGGAAGGTATTGAATGTGGGGGAATTGAGAAGTGCTACTTACTACATTCAACCAACCAATCAAGTATTCCATCCAAAAAAAGTTATCACACTTTTTAGGAACTACTACCATATCCGAAATACAATTTCACGACAAGTGCAACTTCTCAGGTGATCATGGGCCGGGCCGAAACAAAAAAAATTGCCCATTGGCCGGGGCAGGCCCAAAAAAAGTGCCCAAAGCCCTTTATTTCGGGCCGGGTCGAACGGGCTTTTTCGGGCCAAAACGGGCCGGGCCAAAAAAAAATAGACCAAAACTTCTTTTTTGGCTTGTCCAAATCCCGCCAAAAAAAAAAACATTTCGGTCACGGCCCGCCCGCGGGCCAAAAAAAACTTCCCAAGCCCGCCCAAAAACCGGACCGAACCGGGCTTGAGTTGATCAGCTTTATGCCAAACCAAACAAGGAAAGCCGAAGTAAACTATAGATTATGTAAAATTCTTAAATTAGTGTGGACCTAATGCTAATTCATGTGATTTATGAAAAAAATGCCACTATATAAATAAATAGATATAATAAATGAGTACATATAGATTCTGAAGTTTGACTGTGTGAAAAAAAAGTTATTATGTCACAAACTGAAAATTTCATCATGATAAACTAACGTAAGAAAGAGTGATTATATTAAAAAAAACGGTCACTATGATAGAAAGTAACTGTATAATATAACTTGAATTTTTTTAAAGGTTACTATATGGAAAAAAAGGGTCACTATGTTAAATAAGTGGCTTTGGTCAACAATAATATTAGTGTGGATCAGGTTCACGCAAGACTAACTCATATATTATTAGGTGCTTTTAGGAACACCTAAAAACTACAAGCATATTTTTTTAACACATATTTCGCTTTATCTACAGATATAAAATGTGCAAAAATATAAGAGGAAGCACCTAATTCTTGATGCTCCCACAAGCATTTCATAATTAAATGAATGATTTTATATACATTGTCATCATGAATCAAATTAGTCATGGTACAAATTACAATATACAAACCCCCCCCCCCACCCAAAATTCAATCTATTGGGTAAGCAATTAATTACCCAAACTCATACCTTTCTCCTCTACAACAAATGTACACCAACCAACCACCCAACCAACCAACCAAAATCAACTAGTTTAGTAGCTTAAAGTCTTGAGAAATGGCGCCCAAGACCTCGGATCAAATCTCGTCTACATTAATTATCCTTGCGACTCTCTTTACAACCAACCAACATCACAATCACCCAAAAAAAAAAAAAATCAAAAGTCAAAGATGTTGTAGAGATCAGCAAAGGAAGAAGGAGAGGGAGAAACAAGAGGAACATTAGACAAAAAAAGAGTTGAAGGACTTGGCAAAAAACTTGTATTACTAAAAAATGGACTCATCATTAATTCACTTACTCCACCACCACCCCCAAATCCAAACCCTAGATAATTCTCCGTCGCCGGAGAAAACATCGCCGATGAAATCACCGGTAAATTCGCCGGAGACGGCGATAAAATCCCCGGAATTTGTCCCACATCGACCGAATCAACACCATCATCATCTCTTCCATCACCCATCATCATATCAATAACTTCATCAATTCTTCTCTCTCTTCTTTCTCTCTCTCCTGGACTCGTTCTCTCAATCGACGCAAATCTCGCCGCCGGAGACACCGGAGTTTCGCCGGAAAATATTGATTCCGGCGGAATTGAATCTCTTCCGGTGAGATGTTGGACGATTGACCGGAAATTGGAGGGTTCTACGACTATGGGTTTTGGGGAAATTGAGTAGATTATTATGGGTTGGTTTCCGGTAGCCGGTAAAGGAGGTTGATTATGTGGTTTGGGTACCATTGGTGGTTTTTTGATTTTGTGGGAATCTTTATGGATCTTAAGTGGGCTGGGCCGTGGGCCTTGGATCTGGATCTGATTATCTCTTCTTGTTGTTGATGGTGGTGATGGGTTTTCCGGGTGTGGGTCCATGTTGCCGGAAAATTAGAAAAAAGAAAAAGGTTGTTGAGTTTGAGAGTTGAAATTTTGTGGGTGAATTTGGAAATGAGGGGAGTTGAAGAGGGTGAGGAAATTTATTGGTTTTGATTTGAGTTTGTGTGGGATTATTTTTAAAAATTGTATATGAGTGTGTGTGTGTGTGTGGTGCAACTTGGTTTGAGAAGGAAGGACTGAGGAAAGGTTGAAGTCAACTTGTGGAATAGTCAACATATGAGATGAGGATTATTAATAATATTCATAGAGTGGAGGAAGTGGAAGGTAAGAAGATGAATAATACTCCCTCCGTCCTATAATATAGTGCTTATTTCTCATTTTTTACGAGAATTAAGGAAAGTGGAATATGAATGATAAACAATTAATGTTGTGGGAAAAAAAACTGATTTTAGGAGAGAGAATGGTGTATGATGGGTGAAAGAGCATTAAATATATGACGAATTCAACCCTTTGGTTCAATAAACAAAGAAAAAAAAAATTTCCAATGAGCAAATAAATGATGGTTGTATGGTTTTTTAGACAAATCAATGGGAATTATGGAATTAAAAAATAGAAATAAGAACAACATTTTGGGACACCCAAAATAGAATGCAAGCACTATATTATGGGAAGGATGGAGTGATAGTGATAATAATGATAATAGTATAAAGAGCATGGGTGAAGAAAAACATGGCATATTGTGAATTTGGAAAAAGAAAATGATGGTATGTGAGATTGTCAAGTGGTTATGGAAATGTGCGGATTAAACACCGGCGAAATGGACATTTTTGTAGGATATCTTGAATTGTATAGTACAAGAGCAAGGGGGTGATTGCTCCATCATAGAGGGTAGCAATGGTGGTATAAATTTCTGACTTTAGAGATGAATTCGATTAAGGAAATTAGAAAACTATTCTTTTATAGAGGCTTTTAGTATATCTAACTCTAAGGTGGTAAGAAAAAAAAGCTCTTGTTAGATAGAATATTGATGTCGGTTGACGTAGAGTTTGCGATATCATGACTCAGTTTTGAAAGTTTGTTGGCAACTTGATTAGCTTCCTGATAGATGTGCGTGAAGTAAATCGAGTTGAATGTGGAGATGATATAGTGAAGATCGTCAATTATGAGTTGGATGCTCTAGAGGCATTGATATAGACTATAGGGATGGAAATGGATGGGATTCGGGGCGGGTGGAGCATCACCGGCACCCGGCACCCGCATCCATCCGCTCCACCCGCATCCATCCATCCGTCACCCACCGGGTGAAACGGGTGGGTCGAGTGATAAACGGGTGAAACCATGTAGTATATTTTCTAATGAAATTTGTGATATGATACACATGATATAAAATATTTCTATCAAAAATATAAAAAGTAAGTTTACATGTAAAACTTAATAAATGGGTGATGGATTGGAGGTTAAACGGGTGATGGATCGGGTGACGGGTGAAAAAATCCTCGCCCACCACCCGCTTTCCATCCATTTAAATCGGGTTTTTCATCCATTTAAAAACGGGGTTAAACGGGTGATGGATCATCCATCACCCATTTCCATCCTTAGATATAGTCATGAAATAATATTTGTTACCACAAGATTATTGTTTTTGGTGATGAGATTGGAGAAACCTATCTTGTTCACTATCGGCAAATGCTATCAACAAGGTAACACAAGCTCATTTTGTAGGTTTTGGCACTATTAGAAAGACTCAAACTAGCTTATATCACTAGCAAAACCATTAAAATTGAGTTTGATGATATTCCACTGGACTCTCGTGGTGTTTATCACATCTTTGGTATGGTCCCACCATTAATATATTATTTCTTTAACACATCTTTGGCCCACACTCTACATTTTATCAATAATAAGTTACCCAATTTTATCTCTCCTCTAATAAAAAATACCCCACCAACTCCTATCACATCTACTTTATAAATAAAATAACATTTGATAACCACACCACAACTTATTACCTTAAACTACGTGTCCTAACAAGTGTTCAGATCTTTCTGGGACGGAGGGAGTAACTTCTAGAGAGAGCGATATGTGTAAGTTGAAATCTAAAATTCAAAGAGCTCAACTAGGTTTAAAATGGCCATTGATATGTGGATTTCAACAAATGATAATATATGAAAAAATATATATAATTAGTGTTGCATAAGTGTGACTAAAATTTAGATAATGTTTTGTCTTTTTAACAACGCAAATTGTCCTGAAAGACCGTCTAACGATAAGCAATTATCAGACCATTGTTGGTATTCGATATTTGCAACCTATCCTTTACTTCCAATATTTTCAGCCCACGCAGTACCTACCTGATTAGTGCAGCCCACTAGTATAGCCCTCGTGAAAGCAACCAAAACGCGAAAGCTTGTCATTATTCTTCTAATATTTACACATTTTTAATTAGTTAAATTTTTTTTATATAATTTAGTCAAATTATAGCGTTGATCTAGAAACAAATTCGTGCGACTATTTGCGTAACATCAGGCTGACGTCAGCCGTCTGACTGATATGCGCTCGTAAACAGTCGGACACTAGACCTCTTGTTTTAAACTAAGTATTACTCATATAGTCATATTGTAAGAAATCGTTTTGCGATTTGATCACATATTTGTTTTCTTTAAACTATATTCTTTATAAAACAAAACTTATAGCTTATATATTTCCTAAAATGTCAATATCTATTAGATTGGAGTCTCTTTTTTACTTATAAAATAAAACATCAAATCATTTTACAATTTTAATGCTTTGATATCCGTCAAAAAAATATCAATGCTTTGATAAAAGTTGTGATCCACTTTGTTTGTACCTTCATACTAACCGTCGTTTCACTTTCATTACGCATAACAGAAAGAGAAATAAATTAAACCGGAATTTATGTATATAGAACAAGATCCACAATTTTCAATTTCATACTTGAAGTTTCCAAACACCCATTTCAACTCACCAAGTATCTAATCTTTAAAAAAACAAAATTATTCTTCCAAGTACCTTCCCAAGGATTTTTTTTTCATATAAAAATGCACAATTGGTGTGAGTAATTTTCTTTCACTTCCCTACAACCTAACATATTTCAACGGCTAAAAACTCAACAAACACAATAAAAATACAAGAAAAATACTTTCAAACTTACTAGAAAAAGAAAAAAAAAATCCCCCAAAAATCATAAAAAGAAAAACTTTTCCTCTTCAATACCATCACCAACAAAATCAAATTTATCCATTTTCAATAAAATCTCAATTTCCACCATTACAATGCAATTGCTCAACATAATCAGCTTCACCACCACCACAACCACCACCAAAACCCCACATCCCACGCTCTGAAAATTCGCCCAAAATTAAGCCTCCAAATTACCCAACCCACCAAATTTAGAGACCTTAAAATCAAAATCTAACACAAACCCATTTGAAAATGGCACCTTTTAGCCCGACCCAGAAGTTTTTCCCGTTGGTTCATCGGACGGCGGCGTTCTCGCCGGAAAATACGCCGGCGACGGAAAAGATGAAATTAAGAGAGAGAAAGTATAAAACAATGGAGGAAATAATGGCGAAAGCAAAGTATGCGGTGGTAGAAAGAGAAGATTATTCGGATGTAAAATGTGAAGAATGTAGGTCAGGTGAAAGTGAAGGAGAGATATTATTATGTGATAAATGTGATAAAGGGTTTCATATGAACTGTGTTCGACCCATTGTTGTTCGGGTACCCATCGGATCCTGGCTTTGCCCGTCTTGTTCCGGCCATCCACGTGTAAGAAGTAGGGGAACCCCCTTCTACTTTTTTTTTTTTTTTTTCTAATTGTTTGATGTTTTTGATCATGCATGTATTTATTTTTTTGATGTATTTTTTTTTGGTTTTTTTGATGTATTTTTTAGGTTTGTCGCAGAAGAAGATTATAGACTTTTTTAGAATTCAGAAGGGTAAGGGTGTAAACTACGATTTTACTTCTTCTCAAGGTAAATGGGTTAATGGCAGTTCATTAGTTCATTTTTGTTGTTGTTGTTGTTGCTGTTTAAACTCACTAATGTAGTTTGTGTTACTTTTGTAGTATTCGAATTCAAAATGGAAAAAAATTGATTTTGTGGTATTACTTAGTATTAATGTAAGGTTCGTGATGATTTCGGCGAAAATTATAATGTTGCACTCAATAAGAAGGATGAAATTCATGAAATGTAATTTCATTGTTGAAAAAAAAAAAAAGAGAAGGGAAAAAGCTCATGAACTCTTGGTTCTTTGTCATGTGAAAATGTCTATGATGTGAAGTTAAAAGGAAAGTAATTGAACTTCAGTATAGAACTTGATAGATTAATGAGGGCAAAATTGTTGATTGGTTTATTAAGATTAAAGTGGTAAGCTATACCAAAGGAGTTAATTATGATAAATTTATAAATGCAAGAAGGTTGTTTAGGTATCAAATTAAGACGAGAGCATTCAACTATAGCAAAGAGTCTTGCTAAATCAATTTACTAAAGCAACACTAATGTATGGATTCTGGTAAAACTCTAATTACATAAGTGAGTTTAAGAAAAAAACTTTTGGAGGATAAGTATTTGAAAAACTCGTGTATGGGAATATGGATATCGGATACTTTGAAGACCATTAAAATATTATTAATCAAGCTAGCTAAATATGTCATTGTCTAACAAAAGACAAATTGACAACAACAAGATAGACAAGTTTGGGTTTTAATGTGCTAGTAAGCAAATGACAGGAATAATAAATTAAAGTACAAGCACACTTCACTTTACAAAAATGAACTTAAGATAATTGAATAGAATCGATGGTTGATTCAATAAAACTAGTTTAGATACTTGTTAAAAAATGATGTTTGTAAATAACACTAAGATATACCACCGATTATAACATATTTATGGTAGTTATAACTTATATTTCATTCGTTGATAGAAAAATTTGTTCTAATCAAATTTGAAGAGAACTTGCGTTTCTTTTGCTAAAATTCTAAGCCATACATTCATGGCATACAATCTACAAAATGATTATGATGTCCTTCTAATACATCGAGGATGTATTATTTGAAATTAATTATTTAACGTGCTAACTTGATAAAATCTTTCCTTATCTAGAGTTCGGTCTTTTGTGGGTCATACCTTATGGCGGATAAGGTTAATAACGAAGAGAATAATGTTTCCCATTTGAACCATATGCTTCTTGTCTATTGTAGATGCTACTTTTTTTCCATCCTTTATTCATGTTAATTTCCACCCTAAGACTTGCAATATATTTATTTTTGTGTTAAAATGCATGAGATGCCAAACTATATGGTAAACTAACACAAAATTGATGAACTTGGCCTAATTGATCAATGCAAGTAGTCCTATGTCAAGGATTTCTACTTGCTTTCTTCCAAAATGAATTCTCTAGCTCCTTTCTCTATGTATAAATAACCCTCTTGCCTATTTATAACTTATAAGCTCTACTCAAATCCAAATTATTCTCATCCTTAAGATGAGGCTCTAAATTATACTACATGGCACTACATCCAACCGCATTTGTATTTACTCCCTAACGAAAATGTATTACTCAACACCCTAGAACTTTTTAGACATATTCGAAGATATTTACATTAGTCCATACATGAGCATTCTAGAATCCCTAATTAGAAGCTCACAATAAACACACTCAAGCTTCTCCAAGAAACTTACAAAATTTACCTTTTTTTAAAAAAAAAAAGAATTTGGTAAGGAGAAGTGCCCTACTGGATCGAAACCTCACACAGGTTAATCTAGTCGATCCAGCTACACAAGCAAGGCCCTTTGAAAGTGGGGGGAAGGTAAAATAATCCCACTTCCAAAGTGCCTCTAGTGGGGTTTGATCCCACAACCTCAAGGTTGTGAGATACAAATCTTACCATTAGATCAAGTACCTTTGTCATCCATTTCGCAAGCCCAATCAGTCAATCACGAAGTATCCCTGTTAAGTTTTCTATTATGTTCCTGCTTCCTGTGGATTGTTTACCCCTCCTTACATTGCAACACCTGGCATCTTTATAGGAAGTACCATGGCCTATGGCCTCCATGCTGTCTGGTGGGTGGAGAGACAATCCATGACATCTAACGCTAGTATGACACCTTTTCATTTCATTTCTTAAATCAGTGTGCTTCTTTGAATTTCTTCCCCTCCAATTAGCTAGAAATTTTTTCTTCTAGATCGCTCTACATTGGTTAAATTTTCTTGTAGATGCTATATATGCAGACTGATGGAACTACTATAATTTTCTTGTTAACCGCATGTTATATATTTAGATATTACTAGAATTCTTTTTTTTAGCTGTATGTTATATGTTCAGATTGATGACACTTTATAGAACCATAACTAAGCTGCTACGGCATCTTCTTGATATATAGTTATATCATGCATATTTCATAATTATGATTTTGAAGACTTCGGTTAACTGAATTTTTGAAGTGGATTGAACTGCTCCCACCTTGGAATTTATGACTATACTTAATACTTATAGCTCCTAGACCTTATTCCCATTTTGGCATTCTGTCGATATTTGGATTGTTGGTCAACATGAGAATATGTGTAACTCAATTTTTGGCCCTCTCAGCTATCTATTCTAAGAAAAAAAAAAATCTATTTCCAAATTTCATATGGTAAGCCTCGAAGGCTGTATGTTTTCTTTCATAAAGAATTTTCATTTTAATTTGTTTTAGTATTTTCTCCTTTTTGTTATTACAATTTCCAATTGGAAGCATAGACCAATATCAATAATATATGCTAGTTGTGACAAAAATTCTTGACATGGATAGATTATAAGAGTAATAGGCAAAAGTTGTGTAGGAATGATAGGCAAAAGTTGTAACTTTTCGTGGAACTCAGAATATCATATCTTTTGCCTACCCTTGCTAAAGAATGAGCTGATGGTTTGAATTGCAACCAGCATTTGTATTTCCTAACAGTACACATCTTTGTCTTAAATGGTTTTTTAATTGCTGGAGACTGGAGAGGCACCCACCAGCCACCACTAGGTATAGTGCTTGGCTGCTTATTATGCTGCAACAGCATATCCACCTTTCTTTACCCCTTTGTAAATTTAAAGACTTGATTGGAGGAAGGAGTTTGCTCTAATAGTATGTTGCAGGGAATATGTACTTGTGTGGTTATGTAAGTATAAGTCTAGATCATGAACTTTCCAGATAGGAGTTCCTTTGCTGCTTTAAGCTAAGGATTTGAATTAGCTGGGCTTA
Source organism: Beta corolliflora (assembly GCA_947648045.1). Classification (NCBI taxonomy): domain Eukaryota; kingdom Viridiplantae; phylum Streptophyta; class Magnoliopsida; order Caryophyllales; family Amaranthaceae; genus Beta; species Beta corolliflora. Next base: position 319,639 of record CANSZD010000751.1, read on the forward strand.
CCTAGTGGACTAAGGCTCGGCTTGCTGTAATTTAAATATCTGAAGTACACTTCAACCGGATCAGCTGAAATCATTTTTTTCAAGGCATGGTATGAAATTATATAGAGGGAAGAGTACGAGGAAAGGTAAAAATAAGTGTTACCTTTATTGGATGTTTGGCTCCACATGGAAACAAAACACTTATAATTGAGGGACTGAGATTGAAGAGGACTTCGTAATATGCCACCATAGGGTTGAGGACGGCAATAATAGGTGATGAGGAAACCACTACCCCATCCCTTATACCAAATAACACGTAATGAAAATGGTTTCTTGTTTCCATTTTCGACAGTGAAAATTCTCATACCAAAAATGCTTTAAATGTGCAGTAAATATAACTTATAAGTACATTATTTTGCGACATCCATCCTTCTTCTGAACAGTGTAGATTGGTAGACGATAAACTTTTACACTGTTGTATTTCCTTAAGTAACAGCGTTCTATTAGGCATGACTGTAATGATCCCTTAGACCCTTAGCGATAGAATTCGATCTAGTAAGCATATGGAGAACTTGCTAGACTCTCGATACGCTGTATATATAGTAGAGTTCTTTAAGGGTTTTGGCTTTAGAAAATTGGGTTTGGTCTTGGTGCCCGTTATTGACTGTTTCATTGGAGAAAATTTGGAAGGTTGCTAGTTGATTTAGATGTTCTGTTTACATTGGATGCCTTGTGTTTGCTGCGTGAAGTGAACAATAAAGAGTTTTGACTTTTAATGCAAAACATAAAATAAGCGCGAACGCGCAAACAATAAACTGAATTAGTGGAGGAGAAGCTAGTTTCATTCCAGTTTCTCATTATTGCTGGCTGGTACGGTGGTACCTTTATCACATGGGAAACGAAGGATTGATAGGTTCATCTTAGGGATGTGCTTAAAGGGTCCAAACTTAGAGGTAAATGATAATGGTGCAATTATTTCCTTCCTATTTTAAATCAATGTCCCACTTTAGTGTTTACTCACATGATGATTGGACCTCGTTAGAGATGAATTTATAGTTTCTATAGGTAGGGCTGGTGCACAGAAACTTTTGTGCTTCTATCTGACATTTACTTTCTGGATGAAGTATTGAGTATGGTTGAAAATCCTCGTGATGCTTATTGCATCATTTTATCTCAATAAGTTTAATTCTGGAATTGATTTTATTATATGATATTATTATCATTTCATGAAATATAAATTTGCAGTACACCCTTTCCTGCTGAAATATATAATGCTCCTAGACTGAAGTATCAAGTTGTGTCTCAGATTCCAAGAAACGTCGAAGACGCTCTGGCACATTGGTTTGTTATAAGAAGAAAAAGAGGAGACTGCTTCCATTTGTTCCAACTGAAGATCCAGCTCAAAGGCTGGAACAAATGCGTTCTCTTGCTACAGCTTTAACTGCACTGAAGATGGAGTTTTGCAATGAACTAACCTACGTGCCTGGGATGGCTCCAAGATCTGCTAATCAGGCAAAATTTGAAGATGGGGGAATGCAGGTAAGACTTCCTATTTGCCACTTATCATTCTTTATGAGCAACTTAAATAACATGCTTTTTATCCCCACCCCCTTTCTATAGATATGTAATCACTCTCAAATCTGATTAGGGCTTCCTAAATTATTACTGTGATATGCACTAAAGTGCCATCTAGGTAATTTTGGGAAAAGTTGTGGGTATTCGGGGATGCCGCAGAAAATTGGTTTTTTTGGGAAGTTTGACTCCTTTTTTTACTCATTTTAGTAGTTTCTCTTAAACTCTTACTTGATGATGATTTTGTCCATGATTATTGTGTTTGTTGTAACTTTAGGTGCTCTCAAAAGAGGATCATGAGACGGTGGAACAATGCCGAGCTATGATCAAAAGAGGCGAATGCCCACCCCTATTGGTAGTTTACGACTCATGTGAAGGGTACTTGATCTTGAGCCGCATAATCTTTTATTGTTTTTGGTTTGAAGCTTGATTTTCGCCTTTTATTATCTGCGTCAATGCAGGTACACTGTTGAGGCTGCTGCCCCAATCAAGGATATGACATTCATAGCAGAATACACTGGCGATGTGGATTTCATAAAAAATCGGGAACGGGATGATTGTGATAGTTTGATGACCCTTCTTCTTACAACAGATCCATCTAACAGTTTGGTCATCTGTCCTGACAAACGTGGAAATATTGCTCGATTTGTTAATGGCATCAACAACCATACTACGTGAGCCCTTTATTTTTTGGAAATACTGTCAAAAATAGACTGAACTGTAGACTAACAAACAAATATAGACTGAAGTAAGAAAATTGACAGAGATAAACTGAAGTATAAACTCTGTAAACAAAAATAGATTTAATGATGTCAAAATGGAATATTCAGGCATGTATATTATGAATGATGGCCCTAGTTAAGTATTTTATGTGCATTTCCTTAGTAGATGGCCATAGCTCAGTCTTTATTAATATTTCCTATTTTATAACAAAAAACTTGTTTCTACACTGCTGTTACAACTGGAAGGCCTTCTTTATGCAGGGAAAGTAAGAAGAAACAGAATCTTAAATGTGTGAGGTACGATGTAAACGGTGAATGTTGTGTCCTTCTAGTTGCTCCCCGTGACATCGCCAAAGGAGAGAGGCTGTACTATGATTATAATGGGTACGAGCACGAGTATCCGACTCATCATTTCATTTGAAGACCTGCACAGAGGCTACCATCTAACTTGGAACGCAGTGACATCCTTGTAAATCTGGGTTCATTGCATCAAATTGGGGGTAATTTTATTCTCAGATTTATTATTGATGCACAGCCAACATTATTTTTTCTTCCCCTCTTTTTCTCCTCTAATCAAGTTCATGAAATTTATCCAGCCAAAATTTATCATGATTTTCTAGGGAAATTTTAGAGGTCCACGACGTGGACTAGAGAACTATAGATCAGCTGAAATGTATTTTTTGGGATTATGATTATGATGGATGGTTTTTGGCTGGCTCACAATGTTGATGACCATCCTGATTTGGACCACAGAAACAATGAAAATGACTCAATTTTCTTCTTAGCTTTCTCTTCAACTATTGATCATTATATACTTGGAATTTTTCATTTTCCTTTTGGTTTATGAGGCCTCTCTTGCTGTGATCTCCTATATCACAGAAGAAATTTTGACAAGCAACTTTAGTGAGTGAATAAGTGGAACTTGTCAAATATTTAGATACTTAGATACGTGTCCCGATGTTTCTACTTAGCCTTAAACCTTATTTGGCAATTGGATGTTGGCTTGTTTCACTTGGCCTTGTTTGTATTGGTTGATTGAATCACTACTTCGCATTAGCTTGTTTGTAAAGATGAATCTAAATCAGTCCTTGGTGGTTAGTTGGTTATATTGTGTAATTTGATAACTGAGGGTATTGATATAATCTCAAGTGATGTTGATGCTCTATAGGAAACAAGATAGTCAAAAAGCCTTACTTTGAAGAGGAATGATAAACCAGTAACAATAATATACAAATGAAATATATAACACATGTTTATGTATTCGAATATAGTGTTTGTGTTCATATATATAAAAAATAGCAAAATATACTGTTTGTATTTCGGTAAATATTTTGTTGTTGTTTCACACACTGTATACAAACACAAACACTATAATACATGAATATAATGTTATATATTTCATTTGCATCACTTATCATTTCTCTTCTCTGAAAGAAGTATGGCTTTTATTACTTTTTGTGTAAACAAGTCTCTGTTGATAGTATTCGCAAAACAAGAGCAAGTACCATGGTCCTATAAGGGGTATTAATTGACCGCGCCAAGGCAACAAACTTATCTATTCTAATAACACTCCATATAACGATAAACACCACAAGTATTAACGATAAACACCACAAGTATTGTCCTCTTCCCCACTCTCGAGGGGTTTTGCCTGTCGTTCGGTTAACCTTCATACCACATTCTTAGCAGCTAAGCTAAGTTTTGATGTGGTATGACACTTCTTTAACAGCTAGAGCCTAGAGGGAAAAAAAAGGTGTTAAATTAAGTGATTCTTTGATTGTGTGCTCAATGTGGCTTGGTGTTAGGCGGGCTGTCTTAATGTCTTAAGGGCCAAAATCTCAACTAAGTCCGGTGTCTAAATTTCTACTCATGGTTTCTGAACTAATGGTTAAATATGCACCAGTTAAGATTGGGTTGGGCCTGGATCAGCCGAAAGAAACAATACTACTTTACACGGTCTTTGGTTTAAAAGATGATAAGTATTTCGAAATCTAGCTTTGTGTATTTTGTTCTTGAGTATCCAAGTGTCGGATGAGTAAAACAATAGCATTAGATACACGAAGTGTCCTGAAAATTTGTAGTATATATAGGGATCCGATGAGCATGGGTCCTTATGTGAGAACATGTATCATTTGTGAGAATAGATATGGGTTGTTGGATTAGGCCAAATCTAAGGATCCAGATTAGTCGCACGTCATCATCACGATTATAAATAAACAGACTTTCTTATGTAAATTAGAACTTGATGTACATTGTTTTTAAAGATGTACATTGTACATTGTTTTGGGACATGATGTACATTGTTTTATAACACGTTTTACATTGTCCTGAAATAACGCTCGCAATTGATAATTACTTAGTGATGATGTGAGTAATGGAAGAATGGAGGGATAGGAAATAACGAACTTTTTCCTTTGAGGGAAAACATCAAAACACAACTAAGGTGTCGGCAAAGGTAGGATTCCTTTAACAATATATATTGCTTTATTCATTTTTTTTATACCACTAAAAGTTCTAAGTTCAGAGAGTTCTACTTATACATAATCTTAAGTATGGGGATAGCCTTCTCATGTTGATCCAATTCTAGGTTGACCAAATTCCCAGGTAAAGTAACCTACACGTCATCGTATGATTGGCCATGGTCACAAATTAATCTTAACAATGTTGATCAAACCAGTATAATATAATGTTCATAATAAACTGGTTAAATCATTCCAAAACATTCACAATACTTACGGCTTATTTGGTAGGTTGTACTAATGAATTTATATGTAAAATAATGTCTCATCTCAATATTCATGTTAATCTTTATCAAATCTCAAATACAGTATCTTTTATCTTTCTTCTAAATTTTTTATTATCATACATTTTCACTCTAGAATTAACAATGAGTGGTAACGGAAATGTATGAAAAAAACACATGTTTAGAGAGGAGACCTTTTGACATAACTCACCTAAATTATTTTCTAAAGTATTAGTATTCAGTATTCACTAGATAATTCATTTACAAAATTATATCTAAATTACTTATCATCATCGTTATTTATCATCGACTACAAAATAAATACATAGTGTCTCACTTGTAATGACACTATCAATGGGGAGCCTGAGGGAGAGCAACCTGGATAACCTCTTCTTACCTATTTAAGAAAACAAATTTATGTACCAACTTTATAGTCATATTCATATACTTTTTCATTGGTTGCTTCTCATAAAAGGAGAAAAGTAAAGTAACTCTCCTTTCTTCATATAATTTCCAAGTTCGTATTTAACGGTGAAAGTTATTCAGATAAAAATCGAAATCCAATCCAATCCAATCCGAATTAGTAATTCGGATCGGATTCGAACTGTGTTCGGATTGGATTCTGATTGAGATTTTTTGGAAAATTGAATTTTCGGATTGGATTGGATTGAGGGTAATTGGATCCGAAAATCCAATATAACCGAATAGTAATATGCCTTGTATTATGTATTCTGGATTGGGCTTAAGTGCTTAACTAATTTATTTTAAGAAAAAGCCTAATGCTTAAGTGATGTTGTTGTATTATTTGTTCTTGAACTGAACCTGTCGTATTCTGTGTTGTTGGACTAACCTCATGTATTCTGTTACGTTATGTTGTAATGAATTATGACCTATGGTTTTGTTATTAGTTTAGTAATGGACTATGGGGCTTGTAATGAATTATGAATTTGTAAATCTATTGGGCCGTTGTTGTCGGCTTGTCACGCCTAATTTATTGCATTAAAAAATAGTGTTTTAAAAATTGGATTTTCGAATCGAATCCAATCTATACTTTGAAAATTCAGATTGGATTGGATCGATTTCAAACTCTAATTGGTTTGGATTCGGATCGGAAAATTGAAATCCAAATTTTGTTCAGATCAGATTGGATTAGGTCCAAGCCCAAACCGTACACCGAACTTTCACCCCTATTCGTATTATTTTTCTTATTTAGCTTTTGCGTTTAAATCAATTATTATTTTTCGATCAAACCACTTAAGAGTAGATACGCTCTTATCCTATAGTCAAGAATTTTGTGTAGGAAAAGAAGGAGAAAAGAATTGCACATCAAAAGAAGAGGACACAGAGCTTGGTGTAAATTCTCCCAAATGTGGTGTTTGGAGGAAGGAAACCCCTTACCTTTCCGGTTTTCCCTTTATTCCCAAGTGCATGCCCGTAAATGTTAGATCAAGAAACTGTGAGGGTTGAGGTCTAGAAATAGTCCCTCTCTTTAGTCTTTACCAACTAGAGTAATGTAGAACTTCCCAAAATGGAAAGGGTTACAAGTAATTAAAAAAAAGAAAGGAGGTATATTATTATAAATGTTGTATGACTTTCAATTAATGAAATTTTATTTTTCACTAAATGAAATTTCTAATTTTATTCCTTGCAAGTTCAGCTACTAGGGTGCTCGCAAAAAAAAAAAATCAGATTACCGGATCTGATTAAATCAATTTTCTCCAATCTTGGAAACCGAAGAGCATACTGATAAAATTCTGGTCTACAACCAGATTGAAATGGACTAGAATTCTTATTTCCATTATTAATTTAATAATTGTTATTTGTTCAACATATACACATATTCGATTCGCTCTTTCAAAACTATAGTTAATATATAACATATATACTAATATTTTTTGTAAGATCTCCATTACGAAAGGATAAATTTGTTAATAGATAATAATAAGCTTAAAAAAATAAAGAAACCAGATTATATCGAAACTCTATTCTGTAAATTAAGCAAGAGAGAGGGGACAATAAAGGAAAATAATCCACAACTACTTTAAAAATATTATTTTTATAATTACACCCATAGATAAAATTTCTATTTTATAAAGGAATATATGAGGAGTTTGGTGTCCCTCTGAAATGCCTAAAGTACCCTTATGCAATTAAATTTTAAATTGTTAAAAAAATGTTATTGTTTTCGTGATGAGATAATTTTTTTTAGAAGTTTTTTTTCAACCAATTATTGTCTTGTATGTCAATGCACACATTGCGTGTATATAAAACTAGTGTTTAAGAGGCGGGCCTGACATATCCTATCTTTGATAATTGGCCCTGTTTGGTAAATGACTTTTTCACTGGCTTTTGGCTTTTGACTTTTCAATTTGGTCAAACAGCCAAAAAAAGTGTTTGGTTATTGGCTTTTTGGTTGGTGAAAAGTCGACTTTTAAGCCAAAATGAAAAAGCGCCTTTTGGAAGCGAGCTTTTTGGATTGGCTTTTGGCTTTGCCCACAAACTCTCTAATGAACCAACGACTACAGATTAATTTTGCACAAACACTTTTGCAAACAAATTTGCTTAAACATCCAACTTAAAAAGCCAATACATACAATTAACGTCTTCCACTGACCAAACAAGCCAACTAAACCAACCAAAAGCCAGTAGCAACGGCCAGTTGCCAAACAACCCCAATATGCGGGGTCAAGCTAAGGAGCTAGGGATGTCGAACACAAGCCAAAAATGGTTAAAATTGAGCTAATTAATCTTCCAAATTGAACTAAAATTTAGATAACATGTAACATGTAAGTTTCTCAATGACTTTAATTAATAGATCATTACTTTGAAGATTAATTTTGATTAAGTCATACTATATTTTAAAATAATTATATTATTAGATTTCAACATAACTACACACCCTATATTAATTAAAAAACCGTCCATCACTCATATCATATGTAGTCATATTACCTAGTGGAAGTAATATGGATCCCAAGGAATAAAAAATAGTTTATCCCACTTTTTTTTCTTAAGAGGTTAAGTGACTGTTTTGATTTTTTAAAAACACAAAAGTTGGGATATTCTCCCCCAAAATTCCCCACTATGACCTCATATATCACCACTTCACCGTAAATCTAGCTCTTCACAATTCCCACCATCCCATCTCTCCCTACAAATACCAGAAATAAGTTTTTATGAGAGACAAACACAGATAAATTCTTAGAGTTTGTAGTATTTAGTAAGATAAAAATATCTCCTTTTTTGTCTTTAAGAAATTATGGGTAGCTTAGAGGAAGAAAAACTCTTGGAAATGGTTCATGATTTTATTGAATCATCAGACTCAATAACTTCATCATCTTCTTTGTCATCTCACAACTTCTATAATTCTTCTACTTCACAAAAACATGTTCTTTCTACAAGATACTTTACTCTTCAAGTAAGTTCTTTTCTATATTGTTAATTAAACATCTTTTATAAGTACTTTTTTTAGCATATATTTAAGTTAAGTATCATCTTATAAATTCTTAACTTATTTTATTATATATTTTTATACATTATCAGGAAACTCTAAGGAAGAAGACAGAAGAAGAGAAAGAAATCTTGGAGAAAGTAGGGAAACATATGAAAAATAAGATGGATATGGAGAAAACAAATGGGCTTAAGCAATGGCTTGTTAAGTGCCTTAAGTTTGATGGTTTTCGTGCTTCTCTTTGTCACACTTCTTGGCTCACTACCCCTTCATGTCCTTGTGGTAAGCATCACTCTCTCGCTAATTACTACTTAATTAAGTTCTTTTTTCTTAATAAACTTATATCCACTTAAGAGTAATTAATCTTTTTCAAGTGTTGTACATCTATGGGTATAACTAGAACAAGATAAAGTCTTAGAGTGCTATCTAATCTAAAGTAGTTTAAATTTGTCGGACTAGATTGGACTTAAATACACTATAAATAGTAAATAGTTTAGAATAAATCTAGACTCAAATTCTCAAGTCCAAATATTAACTGTCAATACTAATAAAGTGGTGTCATTACTTTAAGGAATATGGGGAAAGTAATTTACATCTTTTTATCAATCGATAAAACGATCCAGTACAACTATAGGAAAATTTTCAAGTAAAATTATTAGTTAGATCAATTGAATTTAAAGTAGTTAGATAAAATAGAGTAAAAAGTAGATCATAATATACTCACCCAAATATTGATCTATCATTTCTTATGAAATTTAGTGGGGCCCTAAAATTTGGTATGTGCTCATACATCATAATAGTATCATATCATCTCTTTTATCATCTGTAATTTAAAAGTACGATCACTAAGTATGACTTTTATAGACATATAATGTCAGTCCTTTAGTAATTAAGTAAGATTGCAACTATACTAGTAGTAAATTGAATATTTTTACTCTAATTAAGAAATTTTCATACTCTATCAGTCTATTGATAGCTTCACTCAATTTATATATTTTTTCAATAGTATTCGGATTCATTAGATTACACAATAGTGCACGTCAAAAAAAAGATTACACATAGTGAAAATCATTACCCCTTCATTCCCAATTTAAATATACATATATCTACAATAGTTAAATCCAACATAAAATGAGTGGACAACAAACATCTAAACCTCGTGTATACTTCTCCTATGTTTCGTGTAAAACAGAACGGAGGAAGTATAATATTATAGAAGTATTACTTTTATTCTGATCAAAGTTTATAATCTTTCTTGTAATTGTGCAGGAAATTATGAGTATATTGAAATAATGAATGAAGATCATGCAAAGGGAGGCTCCAAAAGAGTAATAGTGGATATTGATTTCAAGTCTCAATTTGAAGTAGCAAGACCAACTCAAAGTTACACAGAGCTCTCAAACAAACTTCCAATGATATTTGTTGGATATGAAGACAAATTAAACAAGATAATCTCTATACTATGCTCTGCTGCACAAGATTCCCTTAAAGAGAGGGGCCTACACATTCCTCCTTGGAGAAGAGCCTCTTATATGCAGTCCAAATGGAAACTCTCTAATTCCACCAATTATAACATATACTCTAATAATAACAATAATAATAACAATAATAATGTTAATAATAATGTTAATTGTTTTCCCTCGAGATTAGAGAAATGGGTCCCACAAAATGTGACAGTGAAAGGGAGGAGAAGAGATTTGAGTGGTGGACGAGGGTCTGGATTAACCAATCAATTTTCCAACTTGAGCATTAATTGTTGCTAATTAAAAATAAAAAAGTACATTATGATTTGTGAGTGTCCAATCAATTTTGGTCTTATATTATGATTCATATTTTTGAGAATAAATGATGGTATGTACTATGTACTATGTACATTAAAGAGTGAGACAGGTTAAAATGTGTCACCATCCATTGCATGATGTACATATTTTTAGTAACGTAGAATTATGGTTCGTACGTTTTCTCTGCTTGCTCCACTATTTTTCAAAATGGAACTTTGTAATATATATCAGATATTCAGATTAATGACTGAGACGTAGAACAAGTCCCTGTTGAATAATGTTTACAACAATTCACAGACACATCTTAATAATATTAAGAAGTTTCTTTTCGAACAATTTACTCACTTCTTAGTAATTTATAACGTTCGTCCCCTAAATGCATGCCAATTCTTTTTAAGCATAAGTATACATAAAAAAGCTTTATAATGGACTTTTGCTGAATAGGAGTAATTTCTATTGATTAATATATATAGTTTACAAACTAAAAATAGTCCGACTATATTAGGGAACCTATCTATATTATAAACACAAATTCTTGAAAAGAGCGTCTCACGTTGGGCCTTAACGTGGCACTGGCCCCCAAATCCAAGAGATATGTTTTCGAAAACGGACCGCGTCTCACAAGTTTCTCACGATAATATTTTTGGCGAATTAGTTAATGTTTTTGGCCAATTAGTTAAATATTTTAAGCGCGATAGTTTTTAGAACCGGTCATCTATACGAGACTTACATTATTTTTTAGTTAACATATCCAAGACATTAGTTAGTGTTGTTCTATAATTAGTTAAGATCTATTGAGCATTATTTAGTTTCCAATATAAACGAAGAAATAACTTTTTTTATAAATCTAAAATGTCAATACAAAAGACAACCCGAAAAAAAACTTTAAACAACATATCATTTGAAGTAATTGAACCAATTTCAGTTTGGTTCTTGGAATTTATTTTTTTTGGTCTTCTTAAAATTACTTTTCTTCCTTACACTTCTTTCCTTTAATTTGTTTTTGCACGATCGGAGTCTAAAATAACCAATGTAGTTGTACTTGATGAGCATTGTTCTTCTATAATTGGTTTTGTAGTTAAGACTTTGGTTAGACTTCGGCTGATAGTCTTGTGAGACTGCTTTCAGACTTTTTTTGCATCTTTATTATCTTGACTTTTGATAATGAGATTGGAGAACTTTCTTTCGATTTCATATCGCCATAGGGTTATGTTGTTTATAACTGCTCAAGAGATTTCTCTTTCCACACTTCACTTTTGCAAATCTAAAGTCCACCTTTTTACACATGTACTATGTAGTATTGTTGTGATTGAACAAATAAGATGTGTTATAACTGGTTTTATGTTATGACTAATATATTTTTGGCGGTTAACTAATATACTTCACCACTTAACTAATGTACTTCACCGCTAACTAATATACTTCAAAGACTTAACTAATTCATCGGGAAGCAATTTAAGGCTAGCATAACTAATAGGTTCAAGCGCTTAACTAATTCAGTGTTTGGTTTGATGCACGCGCGTGATGTCAGCATGACATGCCTGGTCTCACATTAACACTAACGTGAGACCGTCTCTTCAAAAACGAACTCTATTATAAATCTATCCATATAGAATTTATCACGAATATTTTATATTCTATCAAAGTAATGAATCATTTTAGCCGCTATCCTCTCATCTCCCTCTCTCTCTCCTCCTTTCACGAAAACCCTCTAGAGGGACTACCATGGATGTTTTCGTCCATGGTAAGCCCCTATGTCTCCTTTTTTGCGCTTTTAGTTTATTTTCTTGCTTTTTCGTTTTTTTTTTGCAGCTTTTAATAAGTCACATCTTCTGTGTGATGGCTTTTAGTCTCCTTTATGGTTTTTTGTAGTCACCCCCTTCACGGCCGGTCTATTAGTTTAATTTGGTTTCTTTGTGTGTTAGCTGGGGTTTGGACTCGGCTCCCGGGTTGAAGGTTGATTTGTTGATAGGATTTTGTGCGGGATTGCAACGGCGGTCGGTAAGATTTCGTACAACGTTGAATCAACCCTAGTTTACATCAAAACTACATCGATCGTTAGACTCCTCGTAGAAGGCCGCATCGGACAGCGATGTGAAATAGGGTATTTAGAAAGGTTATTTTTGCTCAACGATTGTGGTTTTGCCATATTAGAATTAAGTTTCTTTCAATTTAATGTGTATTTTTTCGCTTTATGACTTCTATTGTAAATGTCGTATGACTTTATATTAATGAATGAATTTTCACTTCAAAAAAAAAAGGATAATATTATTTTAAATGACAAGATAAAGTGAAAAGTAGTAACTAGGTTTGATGCCTAAGTAATGTCACGAATTGTTGGGTGGATAATAACTTGTGTTTTTATTGGTAAAATCGCAAACTAAAAAACAATCGGATAATATTCCTTTAGCCTATGAAGCTAATGTATGTCACGCCTACATGAAACACGCCCTGGCTAGCCCGTCTCTTGATCCATCAATCAAATTAAACTACTATTTCACTATGTTGCATTGCATGAACACGTTTTTTGTTTGGTATATGCTTGGAGTAACTTGTAGATTTAAGCTTATTCTTAACGAGTGATGATATGGAAGTTTGATTATCAAAATTTTATACATTTTGACTATCGTAAACACATACAATCTACCTAAGTGCAACACACACTTGCCTCATTTGTGATAATGGAAATGATTATGAAACACATGAGCACCTATTTTTAAATTATTTTACAACATCATAACTGGAAGGAAGTTATACGGTGGCCGGGAATCAAACCTTTGTGCGAGAGTAATTAATCTAGATATATATTGTCATGCTATAGGAATTATTTATATAACAGTTAGAATAGTTTGTTAGAGGTAGAAAATAGTTTGTTAGAAAGGTTGTTAGAAGTTTAGCTTCTAGTATATAAGCTGTTATTACGACTCATTTCCTTAGTAAGAAAATAATACAATCGAGTTTGGAATTCTCTATTTTACAACATTATTTCGGTTTTATACAAATTATATTTGATTTGTGTTGGATTCTACATGGTATCGAGCTTAATCTTACATTTGAGATTGAGGTTTCGTAATTTTCACCGGTATTGTGAAAGTTCTTACAAATTTGTTGCGAAAATTTCTTGCGATGCGAAATTTTCTTGCGCAAGTTTGTGAAATCGTTTGAAATTCCAAAGTTTCTTGCGATTAAGAAATTGATTGAAAATTCTTCTTATCAATTTCATTTGTGATTACTTCGCAATGGCGAATGAAGATATCGAAATTATCGGAGATTCGTTCGGAATAATCAACAATCAAACAATGAAGGTAATCTTGATCCTTATTTCATTGCATCTTCGATAATCCAACATCATCTCTAGTTCTTCGCTCCTTTTACTGGTGTGAATTTTGTTCGTTGGAGTAGAAATGTTAAACGAGCATTAATTGCTAAAAACAAGGAAGGTTTCATCAATGGTGAAGTCTTGAAACCTGCTGTGAAACACAAAGATTATCCTAAATGGAAGCGTGCCGATTTCATGGTAGTTAGCTGGATTTTTAAGTTCTATGAATGTTGAATTAGCTGATGATTTTGGCTATATTGATAATGTTGTTGATGCGTGGCAAGAATTAACCGAGAGATTTGGACAATCTAATGGTCCATTAATCTATCGAGTTGAAGAAGGAGATTGACAATCTCGGACAAGAAAATATGACTATAGTTACATACTATGGTAAATGAAGAAATTATGGGATGAAATGCATAGTTTAAGAGCATTTCCTTCTTGTGTTTGTGGTGCCTTGAGTTCATGTAGTCGCTCATTTTTGAAAAAAGGTAGCTGAATTTGAAGATGAGGAAAGAATGATGAAGTTTTTACTTGGATTAAATGAAGGTTTTGATAACACAGTCACTAATGTGTTGTCATGGATCCTATGCCTAGCATAAATAGGGTATTTTCTATTGCTCAACAAATAGAAAACGAAAGGAGGTGAGTAATTTGGTGATTGAAAGTAATGATATGGCTAGCAGTGCAATGGCCGCACGGACTTACAAGAATGGTCGGGTTTCAAAGGTCTCGTAATATGTCGAGCGGGGAAGAACCGGAAGGAGTTAAAGAAGGAGAAAATGGATAAGTTTTGCACTCATTGCAAGAGTAAAGGTCATATTGTTGACCAATGTTTTAAAATCATTGAATGGAGATAATCCTCTTGATGATGATGTTGATATTGGTGTTGTTAATCCCGAAATGTTGAATGCCATCTGTCAAGAAGTCATGAAGGCTATGAAAGGAAAGCAATCTCAGATTGGAGAGTCTAGTGGAGCTTCTTGCTCATATGCAAATTATGCGAGTATCATTTCTCATTCACTCAATTGTAATGTGAATAGTTTGAATCATGAATGCTTATGGATTGTGGATTCGGGAGCTTGTGATCATATGACATATGATGACAATATATTATCAAACAGAAGAAAAATCACCAAACCTATTAAAGTAGGTTTACTAGATGGTAGCCATAAATATGTGGATATGATAGGAGATGTTCACTTGAGTGACAAATTGGTGTTGATGGATGTTCTATTGGTAAAAGACTTTAAACACAATTTGTTGTCAATTGGGAAGCTCATTGAACAAACGGGTATTAAAGTGAATTTTACAAGAAATGGATATTATTTCCAGGACCCTTCTAAAGTGGTGAGTTGATTGGTGTTGGGAACAGTAACAAATGGTTTATACTACTTTGTTAGATCTTCGATTGCAAGATTTCAAGATGCGGGAATGAAGGCTTTCTTGTTGGTGAAGCTACTAGGTATAATGCAAGAGCAAATGTAGTAAACTCGGTTGTAAATGATGTTAGTTTGCCAAATAAAAGCGCTCTTTAGGTATGAACGGAATAAAGGTGATGCTAAATCTCATCTAGACTTACTTCATGCTAGATTAGGTCATGCATCTTTGTCTAAAATGAAGCATATTGATGTTAATCACTTTGTAAAGGAATTACGTAGTATAATTGTGGGGTTTGTTATGATTCCAAACATCATAGACTTCCTTTTCTGTCGGTTTGAGTAGAGCTCATGAAGTTTTTGAGTTGATCCACTTGGATTTATGGGGATCATACAAAGTTAGAGCATTAGATGGTGCTTCATATTTCTTAACCGTGCTTCGATGATCATAGTCGTGTTACCTGGACTTATTTGTTACATAATAAGATGCAAGTTGGGAAAATTGTGAGTGATTTCATTGCTATGGTAGAAACACAATTTCGGAAAAGATTAGAAGAATAAGATCGATAATGGCACGGGAGATAGTGAAAGAATTCTGCAAAAACTTGTTTTGCTAGTAAAGGGATTATACATGAAAAGAGTGCTCCTTATGTTCCTCAACAAAATGGAAGAGTTGAGAGAAAACATAGGAGTCTCCTTGAAATGCCGCGAGCATTGAGGTTTCATGCTTGTCTTCCAAAGAAGTTTTGGGGTGAATGTGTTCTTACAATGAACACATCTATTGAACAAGATTCCATCTAAAGTTTTAAACTGGAAAACTCCTTTTGAGGTAATGTTTCAAATCTTGCCCGATTATACTAAACCGAGAGTATTTGGCTCTCTTTGTTTTGCTTATAATACTCATGTTAAGAAAGATAAATTTGATTCTAAAACAAGATGTTTGTTCATTGGTTATCCTGTCGGTTCTAAAGCTTTTAAGCTCTATGATCTTGATACACATTCTCGTGTTCATATCAAGAGATGTGATTTTCTTTGAAACTATATTTCCATACAAAATTTCTCATTCTCGTTATTAATGCAAAATCTGATATTTTTACTCCTGCACTTATCAATTTTGCTTCCGATAATGTTGTCTCACCAAATCAACATGTTCCTCAAATACATTCTCGTTCCGAACCTTCGTGTCTTCTTCTTTCAATTATTCTCATAATCATCTCGAGCATGATATTCCTTCTCAAAATATTTCTCCAAACACTTCTCAAAATTCTTTATCTTCTCATAATACCACTTCTTCTAATCATATCTCTTACTCAACTTTTTCTCATCATACTTGAACAACCGGTTATAGAATAAACTATTTCTCATACTCAACCTTGTTCTCGGAACCTCTACAAGAATTGTTAAACCCACAAGTGTCTTACAAGATTTTGTTGGTGGATATGTCCCTCATAAAAATGTTGTTCACACAGCAGACCACCAATCTTCTCCTGAAAATACCCAATCTCTTTCTTTTGCTGTTCATTCTTCTCATCTTGAACCTAAACACTATAACCAAGCTAAACATGATGCAAACTGGGTACTTGCTATGGAAAAAGAAATTGAAGCTCTTGAAAATAATGATACATGGGAGCATCTTATTTGCCTAAGGATAAGAAAGCTATAGGATCTAAATGGGTGTATAAAACAAAGGTGAATCGAGATGGTTCTATAGAAAGACATAAGGCAGATTGGTGGCAATTGGATATCAACGAAGGTAGGAGGGCAAGATTTTACTCGAGACATTCTCTCCGGTTGCTAAATTAGCTACTGTCAGAGTTGTCATTGCTCTTGCTGCTGTTAAAGGTTGGCATTTATGTGGATTCATTGATGAAGAGGTATATATGTTGCCCCCTGCTGGTTATACCAAAGCAAAGTCAGGAGAGGTTTGTAGACTTAAACGCTCACTATATGGTTTAAAACAAGCTTCTCGTCAATGGAACAAAGAACTTTGCAAGTTTTTGAAGACATTGGATTTTGTACGATCCACTCAAGATTATTCTCTCGTATACCGCGAACCTCGGGATGGAGAGTTTTTTGGTTATATTGGTATATGTTGATGATATGATGGTACTTGGAACTTCTTTATCTCAAATTGAAGAAGTCAAGGTTGCTTTAGATAAAGCTTTCACCATAAAGGATCTTGGTCGACTCACTTATTTTCTTGGGATAGAAATTCCGCGTAAATGATAAAGGTATTTTTCTTTCACAAAAGAAATACATCAAGGACATTCTTATTGATGTTGGCATGGAAGAATGTTTTCTTTCGCTCTGCACCTTTGTCTTGTGGTTTGAAATTATCTATTGAAGTAGTGATTTACTTGAAGAACCCGATGTATACGGAAGACTTGTAGGCGCACCGCTATACTTGGGAATCACAGGACCCGGATCTTTCATATTGTGTTCAACACCTCAGTCAATTTATGCATTCACCAAGAGTGCCTCATTTAAGGGTCGCCTTTACATGTCCTTAAATACTTAAAGGGTACTTTGGAGGCTGGGTTTATGGTATTCATCTACATCGGATCTCAAGGTTCCCGCCCATAGTGATGCGAGATTGGAGCTCATGTCGGTTTAGTAGTAGGTCTTTAAGTGCCTATCTTTGTGTTCCTTGGATCTAATCTCGTTTCATGGAAAACAAAGAGCGGCAGAGTGTAAGCAAGTCCGTCGAAGTGAATACGAAGTATGTCGGTCTAGGCTAGTGAACTTGTTTGGATACAAGGTTTACTTGAGGATTTACATGTTCAAACTTCTCTCGCCTATCACTCTACGTGATAATACTTCAGCGGAGCATTTGGCTCAAAACCCTATGTTTCATGAGAAAACAAAACATCTAAAAGGGATATGCACTATGTTCGTGAACAAGTAGCTGCAGGGTTTCATTCAAAGCGAGCATATATCTAGTGCTCGTCAACTAGCGATTTGCTCACCAAATCTCTTCCTTCTTCCCATCATCAAGTGTTTATACGCCAAGCTTGGACTCATTTCAGGTCCGAACTTTAAGAGGAGTATGTGAATTATTTATATAACAGTTAGAATAGTTTGTTAGAGGTAGAAAATAGTTTGTTAGAAAGGTTGTTAGAAGTTTAGCTTCTAGTATATAAGCTGTTATTACAGCTCATTTCCTTAGTAAGAAAATAATACAATCGGTTTGGAATTCTCTATTTTACAACATTATTTCTGGTTTTATACAAATTATACTTGATTTGTGTTGGATTCTACACATGCTGGATAAGAAAGTGCTTTTAAAGGAAAGTACTTTATACCTTGATTGGGAAGAAAATTAATAGAAAGGATAAATTGTGGTTTGAATTCCTTTGATTTGTTGGGAGTGTTATAAAGGTTGAAAAACCTGTCATTGATAAAGGTTGAAGGTTTGTCCTTTCCTTTAAAATTTTTTAGATATTTTTCAGAGCTAATAGAAATTCTTACCAAAAAAAATTACCATGGATGATTTGAGGTAGATGTATATTCCTTTGAGTGCCGAGATTAACCTGATGTGAGTTGCGTAAGCATGTAAGTGTAATCAATTTTGGGCACTAATTTTTCATGCCAAAACTTTATTCTAGATAACCATAGCATGTTTTATATTTTGGCTAAATACTAGTTTGAACTAATTTTCACCTTATTTATCTCAAATTCAATCATAATTATTATCTCTCAGTCTACACCAAGATTAAATAACTTGAAAACACCCAACAAACATCTCAATGTACCTAGTACATAGTCCAAGAGATACCATGATATATTTAATTTAAATTAGCATGCATAATATTAATCTTTATTGATCATCTTAAAATAATATGCACTTTAGTATTGAAGAATGCTCCCATGTTTTTACGAGACCTTCGTAAAATAATCTAAATGATGCTTACCTAACATGTTTTCGTCGAGTCTTTTGTATATATTTAGAACTAATGACATATTGGAATATCTTAAAAATCTTGAAAATGATAGTTTGTAACTAAACAATAGACTATAATTCCTCCTTAAAAAACTAAAAATTATAATTATCTGTAGAAGTTTAAGATCATATTAACGTTACGCATCAAGTCAATTTTTTTCTATGACCTTATTATTTATAAATATTTTTTTGTTTTCTTTTAATTTCAACACTTATTATTTTTAAATGTGTTTTTTTTTTAAAGGGTGATTTTTAAATGCTTTATTTTAGTTGCAATATTACCTATTCTCAATATTATCAATCTCTCTTTTTTCATTGTATAAGTTTTCTCATTATCTCTCTATTACTTTACTCACCTTAACAAATGTATATCCTACGTGTTAAAAACTGATAAATGATAATGTAGGAAGTATAATCCCAAAGTTGTCTTCGTATACTTTAGATATTCGACCTTATCCATAACTGTTTCAAACTGTAAGGACTGCTGAGTGATTGGCCAACAACTTTATGAATTAGGATCGTATTATTTATTATTATACACAAGATTCCAACTATTACAGAAACTTAAGAGCTTTCATAAAACTAGAGCACCAAATAATTCAAATACTATGGTAGGGCCTTTTTCCCAGAAAAGATGCTCATATACGTCATTTCCATTTCATCAAACTTTTCACAATTTCCTTCCCTCTTTTTGAGGTAAAGATGATTAGAAGAGGAACAACACAGGGTGGATTCTTATCAAGCGCGAACCTTTATTTGGCCGAATATTTATTAGGCGCGATTGATTAACTATTGGGCTATTAATGAGGTATTGTGTTCCAAGCGCGATGAGCTTGCGATCGGCACGATCGGAAAGCTTTGTTAAGCCCAAAACGCTTAATTTTTTTAAGGTGAGAAAACATTGGGGACAAGTTATCAAATTGTTCGTATCTTTCAACTAGTTGGTCCAAAGTAGATACTATCTTGATACTCAGCTTTGTTTTTTTTTATAATTCCAGCTAAGGATTTTGATTTTATTAAATACTTAGATAAATTATTACCGTTTTATAAAGAGTAGTTATTAAGTATTTCCGTTGCATTGTTAAAGTTTAGTTAGTAGTTAGTATTTTAGCGCCTGCACCAGTTTACCAAGAGTTTTATATTAAAATATGTTTAAAAAAAACAGAGAAATTTGGGGAGTGTTACCTAATAGTCCCAAGAGCCTTACGGGTTTTAACATGGGATTTATTAATGAGAGTTTGGGTAGATTTAGGAAGGGCATTTAAGCTAGAGTTTTGCATTTTTGTGTTATTTTTTTTTTGCATTTTTATATGCATATGTTTTTTTCTTATTCTCCCAAAAAAATTATATTTTCAAGTATAAATATTTTCCAATTTATATTTTGAAGAAAGGAATGTACTTAAGCCTGGTTGTTTGCGCCGCACCTCTCTTTCCTGGGAATTTCCTCAATTAATTTTCATGCACGAAAAAACCTAATATTCGAATAAAAACTAATTTTATTTATCGTATATATATATGGATTGAGTTTACAGAATCCATTTCTAGGCCCTAAAAGCCCAACCAAACAACGCTTAAGAGCTTATAAGACAAATCCTCCCTACTGGGCCATTCACCAACTTCATCAATTTGTCTATGTTGTTTCTCTATAAATAGAAACTGGAATTCACATGTTTTTGGCCCACTTCTATGTTAAACTAGTTGGGCTTGCCCACTAAACGTAAAGAATCTAAAATAGCTAGTGTACCTTTATTTGTGTTTTCTGTAATCTTATTGCTCCTATGTTTTAATTTTGTTTACTTATTAAGTACATTTCTTTGTTTCCTTTGATGTTGCTAGTTACTGAATAGTGTTATACCTTTATCAGATAGTTGTTACATCAGAAATAAAATAAATCTTTACACAGATGAAATAAATTACTTCAATCAGCAAGTTTTATAACTAGAAATTACTATCAAACAATTGGATTAATAGGTTTATATTCTTTTGGTCGTCTTCGATTTAATTTCATGGAAGCACGTGGATAGCATTACTTGCATTTGCATTGTGGAGTATATCATGATCTTAAAATATTAATTAACTAAGAAATGTTCGCAAAAACTTTTAGTAGGCTTTTAGTGTTTTGGCCGAAGTGTAAAACATTAATTAAGTGTTTGGCGTAGAGAGGTTGGAGAAGTGGTTAGAAGCTACATGCGAGGCAGATTAACATTCTTCGGTATGCTAACAATACTTATTACTTCTTTTACTTGCCGAACAGTACATGTAAAAATAAGATCATAAAACATGGAAGAATTTGGGAGTTGTGAGGGAGAGTTATTGGCTATGAAACTTATGCAAGGGAAGCAAGCATAGGATGGACAAAGTTGCCTTTCGGTTAGTTTTGCTTAGCTTTTAATACAACTCTATGTACGGTGTCACATCTTCATGTATAATCCTCCTACCCGACCTTATATACCTTACTTTTAAATTTTTTACTCATACTCATATAAGCATATGATAATTAATGTATTTTTCATAGACAGTGTGGCGCACCTACTTGGATGTAGTTACGTGCATTCATATAAACTTTAAGATATTAGTAATTTTGTTTATTTGCATGAGTTTTTTTCCCTAATATAAAGTTCAGTAGGGAAGGGAATGTATTTATTTTATAATCTAGACACAAGATAAACGCAAGGTTGTCTTGTTGTTATGTAATGTTCATCGTCAAAAAAATTTATACGTTTCCTTGTGACAGAAATAGATTGGAGGAAAAGGATAATAAATACTAGCGACAAACTTTAAGAGGCAGAAAGGACAAATTCACAAATAAAACCCACAAACACACCAACCAAATATCTTGTTGTCGTGAAGAAGCTAATTAACACTAGATTAACCGGTAGAAGTAGATTAACCTAATACGAGCAGATTAACACGCTTTTAGTAGTTTATCTTTTTCAAAATTGCTCTCCCCAAAAAATCTCTAAGTTGAGGGGAAAAAATCCGGCCTATGGGTTTAAAGAACAATATCATCAAGTTTTTATTTAAGATCTCAACTTGTTATTGATACTATGACAAAGTTCATTGAAGGGAAAAAAGGTTAAAAATATTAAGGAAACATTCCTAAACTCAATACAATACTTCCCAATTATCTCTAGATATTTATTACCTAATCTATCTAAGTAACCTCTTCTAAATAGATTTAGGAAATACTCCTAAATCTATCCTAACACCTTCTCATATTGATCCCTTTCAATCTATTATTACCTATTTCAGATGTTACGACTTGCTCCTCTTTTGGCTTTAAATTCTCTTTCTTTTCTATCCATTGTCTCCTTTCTCCCCCAACTAGAGTGTCATGACTCATGACCCATTAGAGTATTAGCAGATTATGCACGCGATGCGTGCCGATTTTTTTTCAAACATAAATTCTAGCCTTTTGGGCATAAATAGGGGTAAAAAATTGAACATTAGACATTTTTTGGGCTAAATTCTGAGAGGTTAAGCGTCTATCACTTAACCCTGCTTTAATAATTTTTTACTTATTCTTTCTTTTTAGGTTTTTAAAATTAAAGTTGATGAACGATAAAAAGAATGTTAAGTATCGAATTTATTTTCAGTTAAAGTATTCCGTTGTGTTATTTTCAATGGTTAGCAAAGTCGATTTCTAAAATAATTATTCGGTCGTATGCGTATCACCGTGGCGGTAACACCTTTACATTTCTCTAATCTACTTAGAATGATATTTTGTATAGTAGGGAGGAATTTGAGGGTGTTACAAAATGGTAATCGTAGCTGTAGGTTTTATTTCTAAAAATATTATTTTTATAAATTATTAACATATATACTCTTTTATATTAAATAAATCATTTTACTTTGTTAATTGATTGAATTTTCCGTTTTGATGTAATACTTGATTGTGTTTGTGAATTGATTTTTAAGATATTTGATTAATGTAATATTCCTTTTTACTTTTTTCAGCATAAATGTACTAAATCTTATAGTCAATGTTTCTTTTTTGGTGGCTCAATTATAACTTAATCGCCTTCAACATTTAAGTTACTTTTTTAATGCTATATTTGAGTTTGACTTTGTTTTCCCTTTTTTGGTAGTAGTTGATTGACTAATGGGCAGATAAGTAAACTTATAGGGGGATACTCATAGCTCCCGTTCCCTTATATAATAGAGATTATACATTACATCGCTTAGTTAACTTGTTGAATTGATTTAAATTAAGACCAAAATGAGAAGGGTATTCCCTAGATTGAGATTAATTATAAATAAATAATATTTTAGGACTAATATGTGTATACATATCAAACTTGGAAGTTTTGCTGTCAATTTTCTTTTTCCAAAAAAACTATGTACTCTTGTTGAAATGCAAGTATTACATCATACAACTATATATGTTAGGAAAATGTATATTGTGTGATAACTAATACATATATGTGTGGATGTCGTAAGCTTAGTTGGTTATAAGTCTTGGGAGGTACGCACATCACGTACTTGGGATCAAATCTCGTCTACATCAACTACACTTGTATTGTGGTCTCTCTACACCAAAAAGAAACTAATACAAATTAAATATGTTCGGAAATGTCGATATTAGCTACTATACGTTTCAGTAAATCTGAAGTAAATATATTGTTTTATTAGGGGTAACTTTTAGGTTTAAAAAAAAATAAAAAAAAAAAAGAAAAAAAAAAAAAAAAAGAAACTTTTTATAGTTCGGGGAATATCTTTCTTATGGAAAGCCATATAGAATAAATTCATAAAAAGAATGGTAGTAATTTGTCCTTCAAGAAAAAGACTCGACAGTTAGCTACTTACTCCTATCTACCACGCTGAATATATAGGGAAAACTTCAACCAAATTATTGATGTCCACCTTTACCAATTTACCATATACAGTTAGAATAGATAATTAAAATATATAGTCGTATACATAGCAATTAGCAAATTAGCGATGGGTGCAAGTCTACCATCATAAATATGCCAAGTGTTTAGTTGATAAGCTAGGTCATCTTTTTGATTAGCTAGGACGACCTAATGAAGTGTTCAGACTTCAGTGCTAAGATTTGGAGATTAATTCTTGATTATACATGATTATCACTGTCTTGGTTTGTTTAATTTGTCCTTTTAAACCTTGCTTATAGTTAGCTACCATTCTCTTTCATTCCTTTCACTTTCATCACCAACAACAATACGGTGAATAATTACTTTTGATTTGCAATTTTCCAAATTACTCGGACCCCATTAATTATGACTTTCATGTTTGGGTTTTTGGTTTTGAGATTTTAAAAGTCATATAGATGCATGTGAGTCGTATGTATATAAAATCGATTTTGGAATTCCAGCCATTAACATTAAGCTTAAATGTGTGTGATTTAGTTAGTCTTTAAAATGGTGTCGGAGCCAATATTACCAGAAGGCCATGAAGTTTCAGTCTCATCCACCTCTTCTTTTGAGGTGGGATATTTGTTGTGTACGGATCGATTATTATTATTATTATTATTATTATTATTATTATTATTATTATTATTATTATTATTATTATTATTATTATTATTATTATTATTATTATTATTATTATTATTATTATTATTATTATTATTATTATTATTATTATTATTATTATTAAATGATATTAGTTTATGTAATAATGATATCGGTTTATATATAGTTTATTAAGAACTAATAATAGGTCAAATAAGTTTGTTAGTTATTTTTAGATAGCAAAAATAAGGTTTACAAACTCAGGATTATGAGGTCCGATAAGTTCATATAATGTCTAATAAGGTCTAATAGGTTCAATTAACTTTTAATAAGTTTAGATAAGCAAAATAAGCTAAAAAGAACATACCATAAGTTGAGGATATATATAAAAGCTCGCCTCCGTAATCGACGAACAAGCTAAGCTTGAAATACTCCTAGTATACATTAAGTGAAATCAAAGCTGTTACGATCTAATTAGTTTATTGTATATTAGAAAAAAAAAAAAAACTTATGAAAATGTGTGAAAATGTTCAATTATAAGAAAAAATCTAAAGAATTAGCATCATGCTTTGAAGCAAACTTTTTTATTTAAAATTAATTACTATAATCTATATCGACTTAACCTCAAGTTGATATATGAGTCAAACCGAACCGATTTGAGCATAAATGTATTAAGTCCATTTCGAGTTTGTCTTAGTTGAGTGGA
Organism: Beta corolliflora; assembly: GCA_947648045.1. Classification (NCBI taxonomy): domain Eukaryota; kingdom Viridiplantae; phylum Streptophyta; class Magnoliopsida; order Caryophyllales; family Amaranthaceae; genus Beta; species Beta corolliflora. Next base: position 344,702 of record CANSZD010000751.1, read on the forward strand.
TCAAACTAAGCTTGAGCTCAACTCAATTTGGCTCGTCATTAGTACATGTAAATTAACCAACATACACGTACCATTCGATCCATTCAATGGTACCACCTACCAAACGAGCATAAAAGCTAAAGATTATCATATATGTTTTGACAAATTGTCCAAGATGATCTTCATGTGTGATGCACTAGATGTTAATCATACCAAAATGAAATTAAATAGCTTGAGAGATTAAAAAAGTAATATAAATTGAGAGAATAAGAAAGAACGATGAAATTATATAAAATAAAAAGGTTGAATTCTGAAGGCCGGTGAATATATGTAACTAGTATATCATAATAACTGAAAATTATTTGCTTGGCTATAATACAGCTAATAGAGTTCTCGAGGAAATTCAACTTAGTCATCCAAAACTTTAGTTTGAGGTAAGCTTTCATGCATAGTTTAGTTTGAGTGGATATTAAGTTATAACCTAAGAATCCTAAAGTCATAAAATAAAAAAGACTAATAAGGAAAGCTTAAAAGAATATGTATAAAGACTTAGCTTGTTATTGTTACTAGCTTTTAACTTCTTAGGTTATTGTTTCTAATAAACCCTCACCCTCTTTTTAATGGAGAACCAGTTTTGGCTCCGCATGCACCTGATTTATTCCATTTATTAGTTTTTACATTAAATTTTTACACCAACTCTTAATTTTTATTAAATTGTTAAAGACACAAACTTGGTGGGATCAAATCTTATACCATGCATAATCTAATTTTTTATCAGATATGCGGACTTCCCAAGTCAAGGGCTATTATACATCAGATGAGCTAACACCTTTTAATATATTAGGATAGATTTTTCTACCTATATATGGATTATATCTACATATATAGTGGTTTTTATCTCTTCATGTGAGAGGGAGCCATTTGGTTTTTTTTCGTGATTTTAAAGGTTGATTTGTTAGTCGATTTGTCGATGCCAAAGATGCCAATACTTCGTTTGTAATCACTCTTAAATTAAATCCAGGCCCATTTTAAAACTACAAAAGATCGATAGACCACTTTGTAGAAGGCGTTGTATCGAACAACGATATGAAAGACGAGGGTTTTCAAAAGTGTTAGATCTCCTCAACGATCGTGGTTTTTGCCATCATAGAATTGTATTTATATTAATTTGATATGTATTTGTTAGTGTTGACACCTTATTGTAGATGTTGTATGACTTTAAATCAATGAATGAATTTTAATTTCGAAAAAAAAATACTCCCTCCGTTTTTTTTATTGTTATGCTTTCCCTTTTTATGGTTTTTATTTAATTCTTACACTTTGACTTTTTCTTTATATGGTAACTTTTTTTAGGGGTCCTTATATGATAACTATCACATCAACTTTTATACTTTTCTACTCCTCCTTTTTTTAATTTCTACATTTACCTTAAATGGTTGTTTTTTTAATAATTGCTACATTTTTTAAATTTTTTGATTTGGAGTACTGGCTCACCAAAAAAAAAAAAAAATTTCATTTCTTGCACCAAAAGTACCTCTTTTTGTTCCTAAAAGACCTCAAAAAAACTTAAAAGGTAATATCGCTAAAAATTTTGTTGCAAGAACACAATGTAACAATTAAAAAACGAGATAGACCGCATATACCCCCACCACCCATCTTATTAATCCACCCAAAACCTTCCCAATTATCTTATTTTTCTCTCCTATAATGTTTTTACATTTCACAACTACTTCTTTCATGCTTTTTGCGAATTTTCTTGGTTCTCCTCCAAAAGTGGAATGTAACAATTAATTCGAAACAGACAGAGTAAACCATACATAGATTAGTTGGATTTGGGAGAGGAAAAATAAATAAATAGATTTTAAAGAGGGAAAATTCAAGTAGACGTTACTCTATGCAATACTTCCCTATATTGACTCCATCTTCCTCTCTTCTACGTTCTACCATATCTTCCAACTCTTTCCTTCTTTTTCCTACACCCACCAAAATCCCCCCCTCCCTCTCTCTCTACTCTTTCTCTCTTTGAGGTGCTCGAAAGTTCATAAATAATCATATATGTGAATATATATGATAAAGTTTCCAAGAACTTCATGAGTTCTTCTTTCATCATACGATATTTTGTTGGTCATAATTCATTGAAAGATTGTGATCTGAATTAAAGAAGGAGAAGAAGAGAAAGAGAAGCACGAAAAGAAAAAAACATGGGTTCTTTCTCCACTCCAAAATGAAACTAGACAAAGGTCCTACGTATCAATGTGAGCTTCTTAATTACTATAACTTTGTACTGTAATTATCTTTCTTTTATCCTTCTTATTATTGCGTCTTGCTTTTTCCTGCGGTGGAAACTCTAAAGTTTTCATTACGCGACTTTATGGGTAGGGTGACTAGTTATTAGTTATGGACCTGGGAGATGATTTATTGAGATAAATATATAATTTAGAGTTGACGTTTTTGCAAGACAAAGTTATAATTTAAGTGGTAAGATCTTTACATTACGAAGTGAGGGGTTAATTCAAATTTAGATCATTTTCAAGTAGAATGTCATATTAACATATATATGTCATGTTCGAGACAAATCGGCCAGTCAACGTTTAAATGGGTGACATGTTGCAACGCACAATGACTACCCACACATTCTAATAATATACATAGGTATGCGGAGCTTCATTATCATTACATTGAAAGCCCGGTTTCAGTCCTAAATAATCGGGGTTTTTTAAGATGAATAATTCCCCTCATCTTAGAAAGGATATGTATTCTAAGGCCGGTAATTAAATGTCAAGATTTTTTCACCATATACCTATGACAAGTTTTTTTTATTCACCATTACCCTCAATGTTTTCAAAATTCATCATATACCCCTCAATTTCTTGATAATTTACCATGTGCCCTTAATGATTAATAACTATCAACTTTTTGATCATTAACCCCGATTCCATTACTAAATCTTAATTTAATCCCTAATTTACTCATTTACCCTAATGTATTAGCATTAAGGTCAAAGAAGAAGGAAGATAGTTATGGAGGATGAGTGATAAAATGGGTCATTTGTGGTGTTTTCATAGTGGTCAATTGAGGTTAACGACTCAAATAGCGGTTAATTAGGCGGTTTGGTAGCAGACTAGGGATTAATGACTAAAAAAGTTGACGGTAATTATCATTAAGGACATTATGAATTTTAAAGAAATCGAGAGATATATGTTAATTTTGAAAAGTCAGAGAGGATATATGCTGAAAAAAAATAAAAAAAAATTATCGAGATAGATGGTGAATAATCCGTAAGATGTACTACTTAAATAATTTTTATACAACATCAACCATGTGTTATGCAACATTAATAATTTTGTATATATAAAACATTTGTCATTTATTATACAACACTACTTTTTCTTGAAAACAACATAAAATTTTATTTATTTTTTTGTTTTTCTAATAAAACTTTACTTCACTATTTACAAAATTTACCATCATTTATTTACAGAAATGCCATAAAAGGAACATTATGCGTTCCCTCCTCGAAATGATTTATGCATTTCCTCGTCCTTTGCTAGACTCTTTTTTCCAACTATTACATAGTAATTATCTTCTTCGTAAAAATCCAACTTCCACTAACTACCTACTACTTAATCTTGCTTAGCATCCTTCTATCTTCCTAATTCATACACGTGACCACGACTTTTAATAAGCCCATTATAAAGTTATAACTTTAATGGTTGGACATTCACTTCCTTCGAAGCAAGTGGTCAGAACTTTAACCCCTAATTATTCAAGACTTTGATAAGCCATTTCCTCTTCTAAAATTGGACCCAGTCAATAAGCCGAGACATTCTTTCAAAAACAACTCCAAAATCATGTTAGAGTATCTAGTAGTTAGGTAACGTGTACGGTGGACCAATGATTGCTTGGCTTTTTTTTTATCGTAGTAAACAGATTGGCACTGTGCTATCAATTAAGAATTAGATAAAGAGTACTAAATAAGTAGAAGACAATAATAAAGCAAATACATCCTAGGATTAGGATTATGTTGGAAGCAAAACAGTAAGCTAGCTAGACAACGCAGAAAAATGACCCTCTTCTTATAAGTTCGAACCCTTTTCAACAATAATGACAATTGACGAAGTGAAGTTTACCATGATTTATGCACTCCAAACTAAGAAGTAGTGAATGTAGTGTCATAGTTAAAAGGTTTACATGTTTATCCTAGTTGATAAAGTTTTTTTTTTCTTCTTTTTCGTATATAAAATTATATGCAAATTCTTATGTGAGATGTACCATACCATCGGTTGATAGTACGATATGGATACGTTACTAATTAGCACAAACGTAATTCATATATGGGATTACTAATAAGAATTAATAAGGTTACAACGGGGTCCCCATTAATGCATGTATAAGGTTATTCACAATTTTGCACTATTGTTTGAACATGCAATGCTTCACGCATAAAACGGCAACTAAATTTTCAAATAACCACATAAATAATGCTAACCATATAGTGTCATATTAGTTAAAAATGTAATTACACAAATATAAAAATTTCTTAGAAAGTTAAGCATTTAAAAAAAGGTCAAAAGGTAAGAAAAAAGTCAAAGTTAAGTCATTTTACCAAAACGTGTAATCATACCGTCTTTTGAGACCAATTTTAGCTTAAAACAATTTTGTTATTAACTTACAATCAACACTTTCACAACTTTCAAACCTTAGAAAAAAATAACCAAACATTATATTATTGGACGGAGGGAAGATAATTTTTCACATCTACAACAATTGCTTATTAAGGCTCAACATAAGTTGATTGTGAATTTTTGTTTTTGTTTTTGGTATATTATTCGTGGCTCCTTAATCCTTATTTAGTTACTTTATTTTGCTTAACAGTGAAGACATTTACAAAGGAAGTTGCAACGAAGCAAGGTAAAGATGGAGAGAAACAATCAAACACATCCATCCAAGACAACTCTAAGAGTGTGAGGAACAAGTTACCACTATTGAAACTTGTGCTACTCATTATTGTCTCTGCTACTTTCATCACCTTATTACTGCACTCTCCATCCTTTTATAGTCATCACCACTTTTCTTCACGCTCTATCTCTCGGTATATCCACATTTCTTTAACCATCTTTATGTTTCTTTTTTTCTAATAGTTGTGTTTATATAAATTAAGATTGAAACGCATCACTCACTCGGTCACAAATATAAGGTCACATTCTTTTGGTGAAAGAATCACAGCAAGAATTTGATATAAACGGATTCGATTCCAGGTTTTTTATGCCACTTCCAAAGACTTTAACCAACTAAACTGATTGACATCCACATAAGGTCACATATAATTAGGAGTCGTACTTAATAAATTGGGTGAAATATCACGAATTTCCTATAACATCTACATAGTCTTTTACTTTTTTTCCATGACAACCGCGTGCATTTTTAAGGACAACTTGAAATAGAATTGTGGCATTTCATTTAGGCATGAGTTGCAAGGTAGTAAAAGAGAAAAATAATCACTTTTGTCGTCCCACATAATAAGTCATGTATGCCTTTTGATTTTAACATTAATTAAATTTGACTTTTCATTTAAAGATTATGAAGTTATACTTGGAAAAGATCCACTGTAAGATAAAGATGAAACTGCTATTTTCATATTATAGCTAAAATACATTATTGGAGAAATTTGTTGTTAAAAGATGGTTAAAGTTCACTTCAAACAAAAGAAAAAGTTGAGGTCAAAGTAGTCAACTTATTTCCTGATAAATTGATGGTCAAAGTTAGTCAATCCAACCACTAAAAATCAATAAATCAGTATGATGATTTTCTTTTTTTTTGTTGTCAAATGGAGCTAATGCGCGATGATTGTAGACGGGATTCATCCCAAGGTCTTGGGTATCATCCCCACAAGACTTTACCAACTGCGTCTGGGGATGACATCCAGCAAATCAATATGATGATGAATAAAAGGTGGCTTATTACTTTGGAATACTGGTAGTACATTGTTGACATTAAAACTTACCAATGATGCATACTGTCTTCATACTCATTTAAGATCAAAGAATTTGATCAGAAAAACTAATCCTGAACTAGTGCAGGCCTACCATAATGAGAAGATGGATATGGGGCAATACTGATCCTAGATACATATCAAATTTACAAATCAATTGGGATGACATCTCAAAAGTCCTTGACAAACTCAATGAAAAAGAGTACCATGCAATTGGCCTCTTAAACTTCAACAAAGATGAAATAAAGTCATGGAACCAGATAATTCCTGAACTTGAGCATACTGTCCTGAAGTTAGACTATGCTGAAGAAAACATTACATGGGAATCATTGTATTCCGAATGGATTGATGAGGAAGAAGAAGAAGAAGTACCAAGCTGCCCCTCATTGCCAAAGATCGAACCACCAAGGAAGCGACTTGACTTGATTGTCGTCAAGCTACCTTGTCAGGTTGAAGAGAAGAATTGGTCGAGGGATGTTGCTCGGTTGCACTTGCAGCTTGCAGCAGCACAGCTTGCAACCTCAGCCAAAGGGAATTACCCTGTACACTTGCTTTTCATTACCAACTGGCTTCCCAATACCAAACTTGTTCTCTTGTAAGCAGTTAGTAAAACATGAAGGAAATGCATGGTTATATAAGCCAAACTTGAATGTGTTAAGAGAAAAACTTCAGCTGCCTGTTGGTTCTTGTGAACTTGCTCTTCCTCTCAAGGACAAAGGTAAGATCCCACATCTCTTTTAGTTTTGTCTTGTGTCATTCATTTAGCTAACATATTGCATGCCAAATGGAATAATGTAGTTATACAACTTATTAAAATGTTATACACATAAAAAATAATCTTTTAGCAGGTCTCGTAAGATTAGTCAACCCAAATCACATAAAAAGTCGGCCTTGGTGAAGTTGACATTATGTGACTTAGGATGACAATTACGAAATTTCCTACATGCCATCTTGTGCTTGTGGTTTTTTTGTACAAAGAATCATTTCCTATGAAATAACTTTGAAATCTCACCTGGGTTGGTATAATTTGAGTCTAGATTAACAAAAGCACATGAATATCAACAAGAACCTATTTACATCAGAGCTGATATATTATTGTTTTGCTAACATAATTTTTTATGCTACATTTTTATATAGAGAGGTTATACAAGGGAAATCCAAGGCGGGAAGCATATGCAACAATTCTACATTCAGCAGATGTCTATGTCTCGGGGCCATAGCAGCTGCTCAGAGTATCCGAATGGTAGGATCCACTAGGGACTTAGTTATCCTAAAGTGGATGAATCGATCCAGTGCCTACTATAGGAGTGGGGCTCGAAGCAGCAGGGTGGAAGATAAGGACCATCCAGAGGATAAGGAACCCAAAGCTTAAAAGGATGCCTACAATGAGTGGAACTACAGCAAGTTCGGTTATGGCAACTAACCGACTACGACAAGATCATTTTCATCGATGCTGATCTCCTCATCCTAAGAAACATGGATTTCCTCTTTAGCATGCCAGAAATATCAGCCACAGGAAAGGCGCCACTCTCTTTAACTCAGGAGTCATGGTCATCGAACCCTCAAATTGCACTTTCGAGCTCCTTATGGATCATATAAATGAAATAGAATCATATAATGGAGGAGATCAAGGGTACCTTAATGAAATCTTCACATGGTGGCATAGAATTCAAGGCATATGAATTTTCTGAAGCATTTTTGGGTAGGAGACCAGGAAGATAAGAAAGAAATGAAGACTAGGCTATTTGGAGCTGAACCCCCCATACTTTATGTGTTACACTACCTTGGGATTAAACCGTGGTTATGCCATAAGGACTATGACTGTAACTGGAACACAGATTTCTTACAGGAGTTCGCGAGTGATGTTGCGCACGCAAGGTGGTGGAAAGTGCACGATGCCATTGCCTGAGAAGCTTCAGGGTTCTGTCTGTTGAGGGACAAAACAGAAGGCTCAGATTGAGTGGGACAGGAGACAGGCTGAGAAAGGAAATTACAGTGATGGGCATTGGAAGATCACAGTTAAGGATAAGAGGATGAAGAAGTGTATTGATAAATTGTGCAATTGGAAGGGTATGTTGAAGCATTGGGGTTGAAACAAACTGGACTGATGATGAGTCTTATGCTCTTGCACCACCTGTCATTAAAGTTACTCCTCTTCCTTCCTTACAGTGAATCAGAATTTTGGGCACTTTTAGTTTTATCTCTTTTTCTTTAATTTTTGGATATATATTTTGCGGTTTTTACTAGTATACTTGGATTATCTTCTGGCTTTGGTTTAGCTATAGCATTTATACAGTAATCTAGCTTCTTTTCTTCCCATCCCATAATACTATAAATCTATAATAGAGCAAAAATTTAGAAGCATATCAGCTGTTCTTTTTCTACCGGGGTTAGTTAGGGGTGTTAAACGAAAACACATGTAAGTTGGTAGTCCTGGGACTAGTTGTCCCATGCTGAAAATAGATGGATGATAACCAATTGGTTATAGGTAGAACCCTGTTTGGCATATATGTAGTTAGACTCTCATTGACGAAGGCCTGGTGTATATATTGAAGATTTAATAGGCGGGTTTCTTCCCCCCAGCGAATGTCCTCTAAGTTGTAACCTTTTTCTATTGCCAAAAAAAACCCAAACAGGGGGATCAAGTACTCGGTAGCATCTAATTTGTACATCACAAGCACACGAGTCTCAACCAAAAAGAAACGTCGAACTCAATTTTCCCACCCAACCACCTAAAGGAAATTCGAAATTACATGTCTCATTGTCAGTAATTCAAGCCAGCCACCAAATGCAAATTAGATGAAAGTGACAAATGTCTTTTGTTTTGACCTAACATATGTAGGATCCTTGCCCAAAACATGACCAAGAAGAAGATCAAAGGCAATGAGTTACCTACCACATGGAAATGGAAGCAGATTTAAGCTGTCAAATCTTGAGTCTATATTCTGTGTGCAGTCATTCTCAACAAATCAAATTCACAGTAAGATATTGATCTTATGGTCTCTCTAACAACCTATTTAATCTCATTTGACACCAATTCCACATTCCTAGATGAATTTTTGCTATTTCACTAACAAGCAGTAAGAGAAGAGGAGAGTCAGAAAAGATGAGGTGTACCTTTAAGAAAATCTCTTCGTGAATCAACCATGACATGCATGTCCAGAACACAACCTTGTGATGTATGCCTTCAGGGCTTCACTTGCCTTAGAAACTCAGTCGAATTGATGACAAAAATGTTTCAAATCATCTGCTATTACGCAGCAAATATGAGAAATAAAATGCATCTGACTTAGCACCCTCAAAAAGAAGCCGAGCAAGGAATTGAGACTCTGTTCTTGCAGTCATTTTGCACAATTCACAAGACAAACTATAATCTTGATATCTGAAAGCAGCACTCAAATATGAAAGTTCAGCTTATCAATCAATAATCATCAGTGTAATACATTCCATATCCATAGACTCAAACTGATTTGTACATGGCATGCGTAAGCATAATAGATACTGGATACATATGCATCATCAAGCACTTGGTCATACAACATGTTTCATAGGAGTCACCGAGTACCAATTACTAGTTCATTTCCACTCCTCAGCCTGATGAAATTCTGAGCAGAATAAGCACTCAGGTGCACTTCAGGAATCCTGCTACTCCATTTAACTCGCTTAGACACATCACCTCCTGGTCCCTTATTTCCAAACTCCATAGTAAAGGGTAGACAATGCAAAGTCTTCTCGGAAAGGCATCCATCCCTCAGGCGTAATAAGATTCTCCATCGTACACTCTATGAACATTGTCCTTGAGTACATCTTCCATGGTCTCCCCAAGGTAGTTCTTATGGACCTTAGGATTACCTCGCCCTGCTTCATGTACTCGTTGGTTCCATTAATGAGGCATCCGAGGAAGACAAACCCCGTAGCCTCAGCAGGGTCCGTCCTCTCCCTGGGCTGTGATGGCATTGTTCTCGCCCTTGGTGGAATCCACTTGGCGGGGTTTGACAAGGATGGTGCAATCTTCAAAGAGGGCAGCTGCATTGCCAAAGATAAAGTCTACATTGCCCTCTATCTGGCATGATTTATAGAGCTGGCGTAGGGAGAGTGTGCGTAAAAGAGTATCTTGGTTGCCTAAGAACTCACAATTTTCGACAAACGAGAAGTCGCTGTCTGATCGGAAGGCTACTGCCTGGTGTGCGTTTGGGCCTGCTGTGTTCTGGAATGTTATGCCACTAGCCATGAACCCATCACCTTTAACACCTAGATGAAAGTAAGATATTCCAAAAGTAATTATGACTTGTGAGTTGGGTCCTTCATACTAATTATGGAGTATATTACTAGCAGCTTAAAGCAATATCCATATCTCAAAAAAAAAAAAGCATTTTACTAGTTTATTCAAAATAGTGGACATGCTAGAAACTCGTTCATACAGTCTCTATATTATTTCTGTCATATGTTCTCTTTGAGTGTTTCCAAGTTGACAATCACATTCGTCAATCCAAAACTTCAATCACTTTATCACTATTTAGTAGTTAAAAGTAATAAAAAAAAAAATCATATCTCTAAAATTGAATATTGAGATAATTCCAACATTAGTTTTGTATATTATTAAAAAAAAAAATATATATAATTGTATGAATAAGTGCAAAAAATCAAAGTGGAACAATGACCAGAGAATAGAGGGAGTATAATGATTATGATTATGATGATTATCCTTTGCCACATATTATTTTCAGTAGCAGTAATTAAGTTTGTCATTAACTACATTAAGTATCATTGGAACCATTGAATTTGTCATTCTAGTATATTTTGCCTGTAGAGGTTATCTGATAAGCAAAAACAGAGTGAGGTCATTCTATAAAGAATCCAATATTCTAATCAAAGCAATACCACCGGGTTTCGGCCGACATAAATAGGTAAACAAATTACACTTTAAAGTCTA